>JAHHUM010002064.1:379490-595433 GCA_036173005.1 Crenichthys baileyi | reverse complement strand
TGGGTTAATAAACACCTTTGTTTTCCAAAAAGATGAATTGATGAGTCAGTTTTTCATGTACCACTTTTTTGTGTGCTTTAAAAAAATACTAACAGCCAGTCTAGGCACTCAAGTTTTTTGAAGATTGTTGCTGCTATTGATCCAAAATGAGCATTTTATCATCTTTTATAGCTGGTTACTGACTTCCAACCAAAATGAGATTGCCTGAAATTATGTAGGTTGGTGGCAGGGCTCTGTATGGTGGAATTAAATGCCAAGAAATGAAGGATTGGTGTACAATAGAACTGAGGCAAAATATAGCTAGTATAGACAGGTACACTGAAAAAGTGTTGAAGAAAGACCACAAGGGTATAGCTAAACAGGCCAGACTGTTCAGAGGGTCAGTGCAGTATAGATGGAGCGGTATGGTCCAGGGACAGAGCAGAAAGATGAGCAGTGATGACAACAGGACCTTACTCAGCTCGGGGCAGGACAGTGGGGAATAATGGGGGCTAAGGGGGTCATTGTGGAGGCTGACACAAACTTGGAGTCTAGGTTTTATGACCAGATGCATAAATCACAGAGGGCACAAAATCTGGGTAGAAGGGTGCCTGGCAGAAACCAGAATAGAAGCATGAGGGGAACTCCAAGAGGCCAGTAAAGGATTGTAAAAAGGAGAGATGTGAATGGATTTCGATGCAAGCCTGGGGAACCGCAGAAATGTTGAATGACCAAAGAAAGACGAGTTCTGGAAACCCTGTTTGTCTTTGATGATCAAATTTTATTGTGTCATGCAAAAGACCTTTTTAACCCTTTCAGAATTTGTCCAATTGCAACCGCAAACTTCAATGTATTTTATTGGGATTACATGTGACACAATGAGAGAAAGGGGTTGCATGGTTGCTAATTGGAAGGAAAGTAATACATACTTTTTAAAATCTTTTAGAATGAAAAAAATACCCTGTTCATTTCTACACCTCTAACAAAATCTGTGCAACCAACTGCCTTCACATGTCCTTAGAGTTTCGTTATCGCACTTTAGTCAACAAACAGCATTATTAAAACCAAGAAACAAAAATAAAGATGAGCACCCACTTAAACTGATGTAAACTCCATCCAAGGAAAGCAATCATCAGCAAATAACCCCATGGTAACTCTGGATGAGCTGCAAAAATCCAAAGCTCAGCAAGAAGAATCTCTCGAAAGAGATAACTGTTAGGTGTGGACTCTACAAATCCGGCCTTTATAGAAGGCTGTTCTGAAGAACGCTATTGTTGATAGAAAGCTATAAGAAGACCTGTTTTGGTTTCGCTACAACCTTTTGTAGGGGATGCAGGAAACTTGTGGAAGAAAATGCTCTGGTCAGGTGCAACCAAAACTAAACATTTTAGCCAACAAGCAAAATGCTTGGTGGCTGCAAACTAACACTACACATCACCTAGTGGCAGCATCATACTCTGGGGATGATTTTCTTCAGCAGGGAAAAGGAAACTGGTCAATCATACAAAGTTAGATGGAGTGAAATGAAAGGTATTCCTGGAAGAAAACCTGTTAGTTGCTGCAAAAATCTTGAGACTGAAGAAGTTTTATTTTCCAGAAGGACAGCAATCCTTAACATACAGACAGAGTTGCAATGGAATGGTTTACATCAATGCATATTTATGTTTAAGAATGGCTTAGTCAAAGTCCAGACATAAATGCAACTGAGAATCTGTGGCAAGACTTGAAACTAATGTCCACCGATGCTCTCCATCCAAATTGAGGGAGCTGGTTCTATTTTGCAAAGAGGAATGGGAAAATCCATCTGTCTCCATATGTACCAAGACATGCCCCAAGAACAACTGTGATAGTGGTTTTGAAATTTTAGGACCATCTATTCCTTTGCCTTCTACTTTAGAATTACTTTTACATCATGCCATATGCTGTTATTTGGCTAACACTTTTATCCAGAGTGGCTTACAAATGAAAAAAAAACCTGCCAAAGTGTCAAGTTCAGTTAAACACATTGAACAGATGCAAGAGTGAACAGAAAGTGCAGATAAGGCTTAAGTGTGTTTTGGGGTGTGAGATAAGACTGAGCTTTCAAGAGATTTTATAAAGTAGGTATGGATGTTTCTGCTTGGACAACATTTATATCTACAATTTTAAAACAGCAAAGACTGAGGCTTCCTGCTGTGAAGAAACTATACTCCTTTTTAAATGTTAGTTATATTTAATGTATAGTGTTGCTTTTTAAGACAAATGTATTTAGACACAAATCTTTCATTGCATTGAGGTTAAGCATTTTCTGAAGAAGTCTAAATGTAAACGTTGTAAATCTTGTAAAGTTGCAGAATATGAACCGGCCATAATCTTGCTAAGAATCATTGCTTTTTACTTCTCTCCTCTCATTTTCAACCTGCTCTGTAGCTTTAGCCTGCTGAGTGAGATCAGAGAACAGACATGGTGCAGGGGGGAGGACAAGAGGAGAAGGTGGAGGGAAGGGGCATTATTTCAAGGGGGAGGTGCCAGGGCTTCCTGCAGGGGTTGCCTGTGTGAACGCTTCCTGAATGACAATGCTGTACATCAGGGCCTTAGCAAGACTCCCTCAGCAGCGCATACACATCCACCCACGCAAACCCATGGAGAGACGCTGGGAAAGCTGCGTGGCCATGCAGCAGCAGTATCAGTAACAGGGGCATCCCAGAGTGCAGGATAATGAGAAGGAAAAGGAGAGGGAATGCAAACTGCTGACAGCTGCCACCTTTCGCTCTGTCTATCCCTCGTCATCAATAAGCTTGTCATTTGTCATCCAGCCGTGTCGTATTTTCAATGATCATACAAATCACAGTCTGTCTTCTCCTCCAGCATCACCCCCATCTCACCATTTCTCCACCACTACCATTCACTTTCACTGTCTCCTCTGTTGATAGAAGGAGCTGGATTTTTATCATAGCCTGCTAGTAGCTATGAATTTATAAATCAGATGATGAGCAAATTTGAGCAATAAAGCCATTATGACATGAAAAAGAAATGTCTTGGAATTGCCAGTATTGTTCTGAGATGGGGTAAAAGACCGTGGCTGTGTAGTTGAGCTTAAGTCATAATTTCATCACAGCTTATTTATTTAATGTTTCATTCATTCATTTAGTCATTCAGTCATTCCATCACTATTAATGTATTTATTTGTTTTTTTGCTTATTACATTTTTTTTATCAATTTATTTATTTATAAAATCCTTGTTATGTATTTAAATTTACCTGCAGCACAATATGCCCCTATTGCGGTATATTCATTGACCACTGTAATAAGAACATGGCTATATCATGTGCAGCTGAAGCAGCTGGATTTCCATCTGTATGTAAATTCACTCCACCCCAATATTAGGTTAACAAGGAAAAAACCTTAATTTGCACAACACACTGGATGATGTGCAGGATCTTGCTGGATTGAGAAGACTGGGAAAAACAGGGATTGGATCGGATAGGTAAACTTGTCCTGACATAAATGGCGTATTCTGTTTTTGTACAGTTTGTTGAGACTCTTAGCCTGATATGATACATCCAAAATATTCGCCATATGGACCACTTTCATAATTCTACCATCAACCGTTTGAAGTAGAAACAAAGCTTTAAACTATGGTTAATGAACAGCCAAAAGTAGCTGTACCCCTAACAGATGGTGGGAGGTACAGTAACTAACCCACCTGTGCACAATGCAGATAATTGCTTCCAACAGAAAAGCAGGGGATATAAGGTGCTTTAAACTCATTTTATTTGTTCAGCATGTTGGACAGCACAAAAAAAAGGGAAATCTGTCAGTAATAGTTTCAGGACCAAGGACAGCGTCAACCAGGTTGGCGCATTTTTACAAACTTTTTTTTTTACTACTGTTTTCTCGTTTACTTATGTCATAACAAATTCAACAGGCATTTAAACATACTATGACAGGATGCCCACCTTTTGCGAACAGGTCCATCATTATTTTGTCCTCTTTAGCCAAACAGCTTGTGGGATTGCGTCAAAGCAGCTTGGAAGACCGTGCCAGACCTTCAAAAATAGCTTGGAGGAAGGATATATAAAATGTTTATTTTAAATGTTCCCCAAAAACAGGATGAAGCTTTAAACTCTGTCTTCTTTCCTCTTGGCCATGTGCATGAAAAGTTAGTTCTACTTACTTAGCTGGCAGGATTTCCCTACATTTATTAACTGGGAAAACGTTCAAAATCAAGTTGGCTAAAACAATCCTGATCAGATGTCTTGAAA
The DNA here is from genome assembly GCA_036173005.1 of Crenichthys baileyi. Lineage (NCBI taxonomy): Eukaryota > Metazoa > Chordata > Actinopteri > Cyprinodontiformes > Goodeidae > Crenichthys > Crenichthys baileyi. Next base: position 591,210 of record JAHHUM010002064.1, on the reverse strand, counting down.
TAGCTTTAAATCTATCTTTAACACAAAGACATTTTGCAAGGGACAACATTGGAACATACATTTGTTGGATTTGGCAGTGGATACAGAATTGCTTAACAGCCTACAGTCAGTGAAGGAAATGGATCAACAAAGTATGTATTAATTCTTTTAAACCATAGTGAGTTGCAGTACCTTGCAAAAGTGTTTATGCCCCATTACGTTTTTCACATTTTCTCATATGACAATGTTTGACCAATAAAATGAAGCACCTAAGGTAATTGTGAAGTGGAAAGAAAAAGGATTTGTTTTTTTTGCAAACAATATGCAAAAAGAGTAGCATGTATTTGTATCCAGCCATCTTCAATATGATACTCCCCATTACTTATGCAAGTCCACCTGGATGTAATTTATTCTCAGTATAAATACAGCTGTTCTGTGAAGGCCTCAGAGGTTTTTCAGAGAAAATTTGTGGAAAAACAGCATCATGAAGTCCAAAGAACACAGCAGACATGTCAAGGATAAAGTTGTGCAGCGTTTAAAGCAGGGTAACGTAATATAATATTCCAAGCTTTGAACATATCAAAGAGATTCAATCCATGATCCTAAAATGGAAAGAGTATGGAACATCTGCGAACTTACCAAGACATTGCCATCCATCTAAAATGAAAAGCTGAGCAAGGACAGCATTAATCAGAGAAACAGCAAAGAGGAACACGTGGAAGAATCGTTTGACGGGACAGGTGATAGTTCTGATCTGTACAGATCTGTCCCTTTAGTAGCAAAAAGGAAACCATCATAGTAGAAAGCCAGAAAAAGTCTAGTTTAAAGTGTTCCACAAACCATGTATGGGGCACCACAAACATGAGGAAGGACGTGTGTGGTGAAAAACACTGCACATGACCCTGAACACACCATTTCTACAATGAAACATGGTAGTGGCAACATCATGCTTTTATTATCATGTTTTTATTAGTGAGAAAAAGCTGATTAGAGTTGATGGGAAGATGGATAGCAGTAACCACAGGGTAAACCTATTAGAGGCAAAGACTTGAGATTGAGGTGAAGGTTCAACTCCCATCCTAAATCCAATTTAAAAGTTGAAGCAAGACCAGAAATTGTAAGTTCACAGATGTACTCCATCCAATCAGATCTTATGCTATTTTGCAAAGAGGAATTGCCAAAAATTGAGTCTCTAGATGTGCAAAGCTGGTGAAGACATAGTGGTTTTACAAATGCATGCAGTCACCAATTACTCTGAGCTCAGCTTGTATGAGAGGATCGCTGTAAATCTTCTGAACTGACTCCTATAGATCCCAGTTTGCGCTTAAGGCTTTTACAGCAGAAATTTAACTGCAATCGAGTTTAAATTGATATCTCTGGTTGTTCCAATCCGCATTCACTCCGCTTAAGGTAATTACTTTTAAAGAAACAAAAAGCACTGAAATACAAAATGCGGTTTATGCTGGCCACATAACCATCATCAGAGGAAACCAATACGTTTCTAGACAATTTAATATGTGTTTTTATATGGAAATTGAAATATATCTGAAAGCTGCATTTTAAATAAATTATCTTAGTAAATGTAATAGTCAAACAGAAGCCTGAAGCATGTTTAATATTTTGGCCTCTCAACTACTTCTTTATTTTTTCAGTTGAAAGGTAAGGCTAGATGCGATACCTTGCCATACAGGTGAAGCCAGCCTAGCCTAATCGTGGTGCGCTTTGGGGAGTGGGTTGGGGAGGCTCCGGGGAGGTGCCATGCGTCGTGCGCTGCATAGCTTGGCCACAGATATGCGCGTGGCGCTCGGTTCACGTCTGACTGATCAGATGCTCAGAGCAGGGCTCAACACCGATTGAACGCATAAAAAACCACAGGAACAACTCCACTTGTCGGGTTCCTTCGTTTACAGCCCCCCTCGGACTGACTACGCGTTGGTTCACTTTCCCCTTGGGGACTGAAGGAGGTTGAAAAAATCCTTAAGAGGGAGAGAATAGGGAGAGCGCGCAAAAGGGAGACGCTAAAGAGACGTTGGACCTTCCTGTCCGCCTCTTTCAGGTTTAAGGAGCATCGGGGAGGGGGGGCGATGCTGCTCGGTGGGGATGGTGCACGGTTTCTGCCCGGTGGTGGAGGAGATGCGAGCTGCTGTTCCAGTACACCCGCACCGCCACTCTCGTGTTTTTCGACCAAGAATTGATGATGGTGATGATGCTGCTGCCTCCATCATCCGAATCCTGTTTGTCTGGGATTCTTGTTCTCCCAACACTGGATTATAGATGATTGTCGTGGACATTATCTTTTATTTTTTTGTTTTTATTTCATCAACTTGTCTTTAGTTGCTTTTTTGTTGTTGTTTTTTTACGCGGGGGAGTGGGGAAGACATAAAGTGGTAGACTGAGGATACGACTATTTTCGTCTCCAAGTGCGCGCAATCACGCCCAAAAATCAGTGACCGACGCCTTGTTGAAGAGGAGGGGGAGGAAGAAGAAGAAGAGTTGGAGGGGGGATGCCGCACCGTCCATTACCAAATATCAACAAATGTCACCAGGCTCGGATTTTGGGGAAGCCCCTCTCGGTTGACGTTTTGCGTGTACACGGAAAACGGGACTGAAGGTGGAAGCGGCTGCCACATCAAACTCTGCGGATATATGGAACAAGAAGAAATGAATTATTAAAGATTTAACTCTTATCTATTTCTATTTTTATCCGGCTGTGGAAAAAAAGAGGGGGGACCCGGAAAGGAGGAGAGGAGGTGGAGGGGGGGAGACAACTGCAGATCTTGACAAGATGCAGGAAAAAGACGCAGTCTCAAGCTGGCCTGCACCGTGGAGACGGTTGCAATATTTATCTCAACGCACAGCTATATATTCTGCTCGCATTTGAGGTGATCGATTTATTTGCCTGCGTAAACGAGACCCGGCTGACTTTTTTTGAGGGGCTTTTCCTAATCAAAAATAATTAAATAAGAACAGCATTGGCGAGTGAAGCGCTGATGCACCGACAAAATATAAATTTTTTGCTGTTTTTCCATTAGAGAACTGATTGTACAGAAATTATATAAAACGCATCGCTGTGTTCCCCATTTATATTCCAAATACACGATAGACACCGTGCGCTTTCTCTTCTCTTCTCTTCTCTTCTCTTCTCTTCTCTTCTCTTCTCTTCTCTTCTCTTCTCTTCTCTTCTCTTCTCTTCTCCCTCCCTTCTGACAGCCCCCCTCCCTCCTCACAAATGGAGGTACCTTCTTGGCGCTGAAGACCTGGAAAGGAAAAAAAGCAGATCTAGATAGAGGTGGAAGGACATAGAGAACACGAGGGAGAGACAGAGACAGATCCCAAACCAAACTCCATTCTGCATGTGTCTTTGGAGCCGAGGCTGATGGGGTGGTGGCATGTGGAGGTGTCACTCTGAGGTTTCCCCCCGGCTCCTTCCTAACCTCTGGCGTTTGGTGTCTGCAGAATGGCGCGCTTTGGAGACGAGCTACCCAACAGGTACGGAGGAGGAGGAGGTGGTGGTGGCGGTGGTGGCGGGGGTGCCGGCGGACAAGGGGGGCCCGGCCGTGGCGGCAGCAGGCAAGGTGGGCCCCCCGGGGCGCAGCGGATGTACAAGCAGTCGATGGCCCAGAGAGCCCGGACCATGGCCCTGTACAACCCCATACCCGTCCGGCAGAGCTGCCTAACGGTCAACCGCTCCCTCTTCCTCTTCAGCGAAGACAACGTGGTGAGGAAGTACGCCAAAAAGATCACCGAATGGCCATATCCTTTCACAGTTCCAATCTGGCAGCCTACCAAGGTACTGGTGATGTAGTGTGTGGCATGTTGGCTGGAGTGCTTAGCTAAGGTGTGGCCTTAATATGGAGGGTGAAAGTTCTGAGTTGTGTTTACATTTGCACTAAGATGCATTGTTTGTTTGTGTGTGATATTTAGATATTTTTTTGTACTAGTGTGGGAGGTCATAATGTGTGTTTGAAATAAGGTTCTACTTAGTAGTACGTTGAAACATATGTAATGTCACTTGGTCTTGAGTGTCTTCTGAATGAAACATTATGTTGAAGCTGATAGCAGTCATATTGATGATCCTCTTTATGAAGCTGCATTTGTTGTAGAGCATTTACCCAGTTAGCAACTTGTGTGTGTATGTGTGAGTGTGTGTTGGTTGCTGTCAGAGCTGAGTGCTGATGTCAGCATTATGAGAGCTTAAGCACCATGCAACCAGAAGGTAAGGGAAATGGCTATTTCCCATTCTTACCCTCTCTCTAATTACTACTGACTGTATATGAGTTGCTTATGGTATATCAAGCAGCACAGCAGTAAAACAACAAAGCAAAACAGCAACAACAAAAAAACCCTCAGGGCTAATTATAAGAACCCGCTGTTTTAGCTTGTTCATATCTTAAATAGTTTTTGGAAATGTTGTGAGGAAATGAAATTTAGTTGCAGTGAAGTACCAAGAAATAAGCTCAGGGCCAGTACTGATTAAATTTTAGCATGATCGGCCCTGGCCGATAACGAGCCATTTGGAAACGCTAAAATCCAGTCTTGCTCTGATGAATGAAACACTATACCTAACCAACTGGGTAGCCCTAACAGCAACATTTTCAAGTAGTTGGACAAATTGTTTTAGATATACAGTAGAAGGTTGTTTGTACGTAAACTAGAGGAAACATTAAAGTTGTGCAACGGTGAATCTAGAAAAGCAAAGGTTAAGATGAGGGATTTATAAAAACACATTAAAATGAAAAGTTGAAGCAGATCATAGCAGGCAGTAAAAGTACAGCCTAGAGAACTGCCTTTCAGTAAATATATGTATGTTAAGCCTGTTTATTTATAAATCTGCAGAATAATAAATAAATAATATTTTTTTCTCACAGTCCTCTTGCGCTAATAGTTTATGTCCTTGGTTGCTGCTAGGGAAAGCCCTAGAATATTGAGGCTGCAAATGGCTGCTGTTGATTGTGATTGGCAGGAGAGCCAGGCAAAAATGCTTAAGGGCAGGATTTGATGCACACGCAGGCATAAATTCTAGTAAGTTAAGGTAAGGTTGAAAAAACAAAACAACTGGACTGTGGTTCTTGTAGTCGAAGATGTTTTGCTCTTCATTTGAAGAGCTTTCTCAATTCAAAGCTGGTGAGGGACAAGTTCCAAGCTTTTAAGCTGTTTGGGATGTGCCGTTCTGCACATCTAAATTCACATGCAGATTAGACTCCCCTAACAATAGGGCGTTGGTATAGCCGTCGCTACCCTGGATCACTGAGAGATATTTTGGTCACATGCTTTTGGGTGCACATGTAATATGGATTTACCATGTCCTGGATGCCTGAGAAACTTCACCAGCATAACTTCTGGTATTTTCCAAATTTAGTAAGCTGGTAAGAAAGTTTGTGGATAATAAGTTTATTACAAACTGATAATTAGTAATAACTGCAAACTAGGATGACTACACATTTTAACACAATGAGTTAAACCGAAAATGAAGTGAGTCAAAAAGGCCAATTCCACCATACTGATTCCAGTAGTTAACTCGTGTTAGTGGATTCTTAGCTCCTGTTCTTTGTGACTCCACTGAAGCAAGCTCTGGCACTGACCCAGAAAAACTAGTGGACTAAAAGAAAGAAGCTGGAGGCGGGCACATTCGGGGCAGTAACCAATTAAAACCTGACAACCATGTTTGAAACTCAAAAGATTAGTTTCGTTTTTGATCTCTCAAATTTTAAATATCAAAACTGTAAAAACACCACACTTCACTGATTAAAAATGTCGAATTAGAATCATAACAACACAAGCTGACTGTTATTTTCCCACAGTTTATTTTGATATCACTCTTTCTTCTGAATCAAAAAACTGTTTTTCAACTCAGTTCTTTAACAATGTCTGTCTTTTGTTGACCAAATGGTTTTATAAATATTTCTCTAAAACTCTCCTTATCAGCACTGCTGGTGTGGAAGATACATCATCTGATTGGGATTGTGAAGCATTCACAAACACCACTTGTTGCTTAGAACAGCATTAATAAATTAAGGTGGTGATATAAGGGCATCTGTTAACAGGGATACTCAGATAGTGTGATTTCTGTGATTGAGAGGTCCTTGTGCTCTACGATCCTTCACAAAAATACAAAATAACTGGATGAGATGTTTACAATGATGTGATGACATGACTCTAACTTGGCTGCCAGAGAGGTACTGTATACTGTGTTATAAAACAACTAAGTGGTGTGTATGAAATACCAATTGAAGTTGGATGGATAGATGAGAAGGCCACAGTCGCAGGTCATTCGCTACCATGACCAGGACTGTTAGAAAGCAACAAAGAAAATAAAAACAAGTCAGAATTCCTCATCATGGTGATTATTGTGTAGCATTTATACACTAGTGTTTCATCTTACCTAATTTTTTGATATTTATTATAATATTTTTGGTGGCAGTCAGAAACAAGAAGTCCAGTTCATTTTTTATCCTGGAGTATATTGTAGACAGTGGCTCTTTTTTAGTGAACCATTGGATGTCAAACAAGCAGGTGGAGATACTGGCTGTACTAAAGTTGGTACCAGATCACTTCACCAGGTTAGCTTGTGCATTGTGGCCAAAAGCATGAATGTGTTCTCTTAAAGGACAAGATAAGCAGGATCAGAACTTGCCATAGTTATGTCTCCGCTCATAGACTAATGTATTTTGAATGAATCAGACCCAAAAGAGAATTTAAAAACAAGTGTGTGTCTGATAACAGTAGCCGGATTTCAGTTTATTCACTGATTATTGGAAATCCATGATACAAGATCAAAAGAATTGATGTATGAATGAAAGAGTAATTAGGACAAGTGTAATCAAGAGAAAAGTTTTTTTTGTTGCTACCCTATTTTGGTCAGAACTTTAAATGTCAAAACAGAAACAGAAAAGAAAGTAGAAACGAAACCACAAAACTGAGCACCCAAAGACAAGGGAATATACATAGTATGCAGATTTCTTCATTAAAGCAGTCCTAATTCACCACAACTGCTTAAGACTCAGATTAAGAGAAGATTAAAAAAATCACTATCACTCTAGGCTGCTCTAGATCTTATCTTTCACTAGAAGTGAAAGCAGTCTTGGAAATTTTAGCACATAATGGGTTTTAAAAAAAACTTTTTTTACCCTGTAAAAGAGGAGTCTTATTATTTTAATTAATAAAAACATGTTTAAATGTTTAGAACATTCACTTTCTGATCTCAAAATGAACTGAGCATATCGCAGCATGCCACCATCTGTACAGAGCAAGGCTATGTTGGCTGGCAGATGCTGTGGCTTCTTTCATAAGAGGCCCAAAGGACTTCATTATACCTCCCTTCCTTCCCTTCGCCAGCACTTTCACATTCCCTCTCTACACTCCTTTCATGTTTGCTTCTCCACTGCTTTCCTTCCCCTGCAATCCTTTTTATAAATGTACTGTCCTCCATCTTCTTTAGCTTTTTTAAAAATAATATTATGTTTACGCAACTGTCAAATTCACTTTGATTTTGCTACGTAGAAACACATGGGGATAAAAAAAACTAAAAAACAATCATGATAATGTGAAGTGTTTGAAAAGTCACATACCTATACAGATATGGTACACATTTTACAGAATCTACAGACTGGACCTTGATGAAACAGTTTTTTAAGAAGTGGCTGTTATCTTCACTCCGCCTCTCTCAATAGTGGGGTGTTTGACTTTTGCTATCATTTTTTGTAGCTTTTGACAGCCAAAGATGTTCAAATTTAGACTCAGACTAACCTCAGAAAAGTTTGATGCATTTTACTACCATACGAAAGTGCAGACATTTTGTATGAAAGTTCACACAAGTGTATGGAATCCTGAAAATAACACTGGCAAATATATTTCAAAAGATTTCACTTTTCCTCATCACCACTTTGTATTTGAACAGTGTACATATATCCATATTTTAAGCATAATCAAGATAAACAACCTAATTATACCATTTAGAGCAGTAAACACCCCACCCCACACATGATTATTACTATTGGCATCCCTGGTAAAGATGTGTAGAAAAACCTTTAAATAAATGGAGGTTATGGAGACTTAGGCGTAAGCATTAAACTGAACAGCATGCTACCAGGTTTCAGTCAGGAACTGGTTTTTACACCTTCGCTTGAGGTACAGTTGTAGCCCTGCAGTTCTTATATTTAACAGTAGACAGCAGTGCAGAAAAGTTTGCCTGTATTCAACAACTGGTAGCAAAAAGTCTATAGCTGTGCACAAACTGTGACAGATAAAGGGATGTGCATAATCATCTGAAATGACAGGACACACCCCCAAGACAGTTTGCTCTTCTGTGGCGAGGCGACGTTAAAGAGGACAGAGACGGCGAGCATAAACCAGGCATCGAGGCCTTAATATACCTATTTGGGTCTGTGAATGTGAGATGCTTGGACTTCACCGCTAAGCATTTGTCCTTATTTTAATCATTTTAAGCTCCTTTAACCTACATTGTTTCAGTCGCAGATTTAAAGATTTCACTACAGAAAATAAGACAGAAAAGAACAAAGTGATAATTTTCACCTGTAAATTAAGGCAGTTTTGTAGTTTTGTGCCTCCTGGTTTAGTGGCTCTTGAGAGACGGTGATTCCTGGAAGTTTTGTGGTTCCTGGTTTTGTGGTTTCTTGAGGGATAAATTATTTAAACTGTGAAAACAGCAGAAGATAAATTACGCTTGTTGTTAATAGCTTTGTGTTTGGCGCCACCCTTTTAAAGAGAATATAGATGACGAAATTTACGTCACACAGGTTTTCCTATCAAGTAGTCAGTACGGCAGACTAGGAGGTATGAATCTGGCCTTACCATCCAAGATGCCCTTAGCATCCTCCTAAAACTGGGTCCCTTTCTTCTAGTCATTGCATTACTTATGAGGATCAATACATATCAGCCTGATACTTGAATGGCTTGTTCTCTTGTCTTTCCTTTTTTGAAGAGTAGCTAAAATACATGGGCCTTAGTTTTACATCACACATTCCTGCTAGGGAAGCAAGAAGTCATGGATTACTAATTAAAAGCTCAAATATTATATAAGGTTGTTAATTACATTTATTTCCTTGTAACTGTTTCTAAAAGTGAGGCAGCAAATGTTTTGTAAAAAAAAAAAAAAAACAATTTTCCCTTTGAATAAATAGTCAAATTAAAGCTTGAATCTTTCTAATTATTTCAGTGTTAGATTACTGTGATAGAAGATGAATTTACAAGCGTTTTTACACCTCTTTAACAGGCATGCAAACAAATGCGAATGGCACTGTAACAGGGGAGCTGCCATAAAAGAAAAGTCAAAAATCATTTTGTAATTCCTTTGCCATATGTGGGTGTCTCTAGTTTCTAAATGACTAAAACATAAAGTGCTGATAGGTCGTCATTATTCATTTAGTTTCTTATTAAAATGAGCAATGTAACTTGATACAATAGTGCATAAAGCAAGAGTAAGAGCTTTCTCTTCCTGCTTTCAGTATAGCATTAATTAAAGTTGGAGTTAGATGGTGATTATAGGTGGAAATAAATATTTAATCTACTTTATTTTAAAAATTCTAAAGAATAGACAGTTTTGTTGATTTTGTTGGCCAAGCACCATCAGATGAGGTTACAGTATCATTATATGAATGTTCTGGTTGTTTTATTTTCCATTCTGTGTCACTCTCCGACCATCTGTTCTGAGCGGTCATTGCCAGTGTGAGTTTCACGCTTGCTCAGCTGGGTTCTGGCCACACTGCTTGGTATCTCGTGAGGTAAAAGACATGTGGAGAGAGGTAGATATTAAGTAACACAGAAAGAGAGAGAGAAAAAAAGAGATACAATAAATACCGTAAAATCAGTTTGAACAACGGTTTAAGTCATTGGGAAACTTATAATAAAATGAATGAATAGAGCTGATAGTAAATTAAAAAAATATGTTATCATCTTTTTTTCCTAAGAATAGGCTTTTTGTTATACAAAATAAGGCAAAAATGCTACTCTAATAATTTTTGTGTATTTGGGGTACAAATAATTATTTTCAACAAGACAGTTTTATTAAAATATAAAAACAACACATGAATTTTCAAACAAGACAGTGCTGTGCGAGTAACATTGAGAAAACAAAATCTATCTCAAGCTGCAAGTTACATCTCCAAAGAAGATTTAAACTTCCCTCCGGTGTATTCTGATGTTCTGTAGAGAGCCACAATCCACAGAGATACTCTATATTCAGTTTTCATCTTCTTTTACCTACAAACTATTCTAATAACATTACTAGTCCTGTTTTTCCAGTGTCAGTTTTAGTTGTATAGTTATCCATTCTTCAAAATATGTTGTCCTGGCTTTTCTGCAGAATATCTGTAAATTGCAACTAGTGCCGTCTTTGTAAAGAAGGTTGTGAAGGCAGTTAATAAATTCACAAAAAAAAGAGCAGTTTTGAGTTATGTTATGTGTGTTATGTTGGTCAGCAGCGTAACCAAGCCACTAACGGTGCAACAACTACAACATAAAACGTACTCCAAGATCAGTGCAACTGTCTTTTTTTGTGTCAACAGAAGGTTGTAACTAAGCTGGGTTTTGCTGGAGGTCTTTTCCTGTTAAAAATTAGTCATTCCTTTCCATTTTCAACATGTGCTTGCTTAGGTTGAGGGATTGCCGCAAAATTAATGACTCAATGCAATCGCCTGAGCTTCATCAGATATATAACTTTTTACATAGCTGTGAATTTGCACTATACAGTCATATTCAATAAATTAGAATATTTCACCTATTTTAGTAATTCACTTTACTAAGTGAAACACAATACACAGATTAACTACACAGACTGATGTTTTCGAGCCTTTATTGCTGTTAATGAGGATTTACAGCTTAATGATAATGAAAAGTATGTTTATTGCCTGCTTAAATATTATTTTAAAAGGTATTTTTAATCTGACAAACGAGCCTCATCAAAACGTTTTCTCAAAACGTATATTCTGATTTATTGAATATGGCTGTATTAATAAACTGAACTGATGGGGGGTATTACAATTAACAGCACCTTAGTGTAATGATTACCTTCTTTTACTAATGATTTCACTTAAAATCATTGTTGAAGTTCAGTTTAAAACTTCTTTCTGGCATTTTAAAAACTAATGGGTGCTTTATCTCCAGACATTTGTTCCTAACAAAATATTTGTGCTTCTTGTTGGTTTCAGGCTGAAGCTTGATCTTGGCAGATGAAGCAGAAGAAACTGTTATGAATTTTGGCACTTTAAATCCACAGTACAACAAATTCCTGGCGCGTTGTATCCCCGGAACTGGTGTTAAAATTAGCTTCATAATTCTTGCAACTATTGGTTGCAAATGATGCTCAAAACAGTCTTGCTAATTAAAATCTACCAATTTTCCCTTGTTTGGCTCTGACCATCAGGTTAGTACTGAAAAATATATATATTTTTACTGTTCATTAAATGCATCAAAACTGAAAAGACCTACATTTTGTTTTTGACCTTTAATAAGAATCAGATAAAGGTTAAGAACATATGCTTTGGTTTGCATATCTTTTAGGTACCAACAATATCTAATTTTAGGCTGTTGACATCTTATAGTTGCAAATATGTAATTGCGATAATCACTGCAATATTAGTATATACAATATCAGCGTTGCAACTGTGATATTGTGTTGCAATGATCACCGTTGCAAAGGACTGCTTGGATGCTATAATTTGTAAGCTGTAATGTTTCAGGTGATGTGCATTCAAAGTCTGCATGCCAGTAATATATTTGGGCACCTGAATGGACTTTTGCTGTCATTTATTCCAGTACTAAATGTTGATCTTACAGCTCCACATGGTAAACCTGGGAGATTGGTGGGAACACTATAATGAAGTAAATCAAAGAGTAAAGTGAGGAAATGTGGGTTAACTGCAATTAATATCGGCATCACATTTTGACAATTCTATTTCCCTGTAAACTTTTCTAATAAAAGTGTAGCCCTAATTATCAGTGTTTCAAAACTGCTGTGTTGCTGTTTCTTTTTTAGAAACTAATTTGCCAATGGTGTCTGTTTCCTTTGATGAGGTTGAAAACGTAGAAAAATGGGAATCGTCTAGTTTTTTTAAAAGAGATTCTAAAAACCAAAAGGTTCAGATTGTAGTAGGCACGTTCGAAATTAGTAATGTGCCTCATCTATTACTCGAGTTTCACTAAACGCTTACATAAGCTTAAAAAAACACACGCATGATGCATGAGCACACACAACCTGACAGATCAGCTTGTGGCTTGGCTTCCTCCGTCTAGCTTGAAGCAGCACTCACGCATCATAGAGCTCTGATTGCCGCATGTGTCTGTGTGTCTGTAAGTAAATGTGCATGTGGTTAGGAGCAGGTGATACTGTACCACCTGTTCACTAGTATCACTAACCTCAGGGGGCATTGAAGCACACACACATGCTCTCAGACACATACATAGTCAGTGGAGCTGTGTTGTTGGCAGAAGAAAAAAGCCCCATTTGGGATATTCACGCTTCAATGTGCAATCTCCTGCTCTTTCTGTCTTTCCCTCTGTAATGTATCCTAATATATCCTGGTGATAAAATAGCATAATCTGTGATTTTAACACCATAAGTAATAACTAAGCCTGTAATGATACTTCCACCAAGTAAAATAGTCCTTTAGTCAGATGCTGATTTGGATGCTGGAATCACATTCTAACATCAATGTTGTCAGTTAGCTGAATAAAATAATTATGTAGTCAAGTACGAGTGTCTGATTTAGATTATGGACTACAAATCAGATGCCAACTTCACTATTGTTAGCCAAATGCAGTGCCCAGCAATGTTTTCTTACAGCCCTTACAACCTTGTCCATCACTCATGTGTTAACATTTATTTCTAATACCAGGTACTCAAATGCTATGAGCTGTGCATATGTACCTGTAAAATGCTTGTACCACATATAACTGGAAATGTAAGATGACTGTGAATTGATCAAAACTTGTAATTGTCTAAACAACAATTTTAAATCAGATTTTTAAAAAGCTTCTTGCTCCCACTCAATAGGGTCGACTGTTTTGAGTCAAAAGCAAGCATTTAGTTGTTTTAGTGTTATTTAGAGTTTGAGAATAGTTTGGATAGTGTCCGAGATCCTGTGAGAAATCAGATGGATGGAACACAAAAAAATGCATCATTTTCTGGATCAGTGATTTCATTATACTAAGCCGTCTGCAGTTCATTCAAGCTGCGAGAGAATGAAATTTCTAACGGATAACAGGAAGGGTAAACATATAGTGAAGTTGGTCTGTTTTCTCCTTTTGAGCTTTCAACTTATGTTGCATTTGGAAATGTTGGCGGCCTTTTGAAAACCTCAAAGTTTGGTATATTCTCTAGAAAGTAAACACAGAGGCTGCTCTTTCACTAATACTAGCCATGCTAAACATATTAATTGCTAAAATAAAATGCTAAAGGCAGTTTAAAATTGAATTCCATATAGTTTTGAAATAGTTAATTCCTTTTTGACAGTGTGACATTGCTTCCACTTCTAATATAAATTAATGGATGGCTAGAAGGACAAAGAAATTATATACTATTCTTATATCTTCCTGTTTTATAGCTTCTTAAGAGACATTGGAATCTGCTGAAATTGGTTTTAGCAGATCAAAGCTTTATAAAGTAACAGAGAATGGAAATGAGCTGCGTTATTCTGATTAATACGTGTCAAGATTTTAGCCAAATTTTCCTGTAATGGGAAAGAAAAAAATGCACAAAGGGACTAGAGCTGTTTAGTAAAGTAAATTTATTTAAGAACAAAAAAGAGAAGTTTTGTCCCACAAAGCACTGTTATGTAATAATACTGGCATACACATATTGGTCTTTACTCGACATAACATCTTGACAGCCCAGCACCCTAGTAATGGTTGTTTTGACAGAACTCTACTCGAGATATGTGATCTGTACAGGTTATTCCCTCTGTGTGTGAGTGTGTGAGCGTCTGTCTACATCACACTGTGGTGAAATCTGATTCTCCTGCTGTCCTTTCCTCAACTTTGTGTGCTGGCTGCTCCCGTTTTGTTTCATAATAATGCTCAATGTACATAATATGTGTAGGCTATTTCAGGGCAACCCAGAAACGCTATCATCCAAAATAACCAATAATAAAATAAAAATGAAAGTACTTGTTACCTTAAAAATTGGAGTACAGGAAAAATAAAAAAATGCATCAATCAAAAGTAATCAGAATGTAACAGATTAAAAAGGCAGTGACAAATGAAACAAAGATGAAGGCAAAGATGTGTTTGAAGGTGATAAATGGTACAGATAAAACCTAGTAAAGGTCAGTTATACTTAGTTGCAGATGTGCATACAACAGCTGTGGCTCCCTTCAGAGATGTGCTTGTTCCTAACATAGTTTCCGCATGTAGAAATGCATCCCTGGAGACTGGCATCTCCATAATGGTATAAGCTACACATGCACACTACGAATAAAACCCAAAGAGGAGGCTGCACTGTTAAAACAGTCTGTGCAGTACATCGACATTCTCAAAGAGTACACACACCCTGCTAAGGACATTTATGTCACATGCACTTACAAATGGGTCTAGTGAAACAGCGCTGTTAGAGAGGAGTGAAAAATAAGATGACTGGGGAAGGACGACGTATGCATGAAGAATAGACGAAAGTTGTATGTTTGCAGGGTACAAAGAAGCATCACCCAGAACCGCTTTGGACTTTCAGTTGACTTACCTTGGCAGTACATTTGCAAGCTTTGTTATTTTTGTGAGGAGAAGAGTTGCTCAAATGAGAGACTTTAATAGGGCATTAGACAGTCAGTATGGGAGCCATGTGATGATTTCAAAATCTAACACTGCCTTAATGCTGAACAAATACTAATATGTCTTTCTAAACATTTCTGCTTAATATCAACAAGTAAGAACCATGCAAGAAACAGGAAATTAACATTCCAGATACATCCCCCAAACAGAAAAACAGTTTGCAGACTAGGAAGCTTCGCCTTGAATAGGACCTGACACTGACACTGAAAGACATGTTCGTTAAAGAGGATCATTTGTTTAGCTTTGAAAAGTTTTGTTTTAGGTTACTCAAATTATTTAAAAGGAAACAGAACATTAAATTAAACCATAGATGCCCAACTAACACTTGCTGCCATTCAGGTATCCATATGTTTTGAGAAAGGCTTTAATATAGATCAGAGATGGACTGCAGACCTGTTCAGGTTGTTGAAAATAGGCACCATCATCCCCTACAACTTTGCATAACATTTGGTGAGTATAGTAAATGGTTAGATTGATGAATAATAATATGGAATGATATTGAAAAACAGAACATTGATATGCAGAACTTTAAAGAAGGTGGGATGATTCTTGCGAGACTTTGCTACTCTACATCTATGGATGTCAGGCACAGGTCTTACCAGTCACTAGGACCAAAGTAAGTTTAAAGAGATGGTTAAAGAATCAGTTATGACAGGACTAAAGTATGTTTCTTAACTGATAAAAGAGAAAAAACTATTTTCTATGCCCTTCTCAGAAAAGTTGGTTTCACCCCTCGTAGGTTTGACCTTAGTGAGAGTTAGATTTTTGCAGAAAGTTTTCCCATTTATCTGCCTGGTTTCTCAGTAGCAAACAGTCCAATTGGGGCATCTGATGTTTGAACAATTTTATCAGGCCTCTTCTGAGATTGCTTCAGTGCTCATGTAAGAACTAGTAGTTTACCTTCCCCTGACCCAGTCAAGTACAGTGAAGTGAAGAGGTTACAGATTATGGGCAGAGATATTAAAAGCCACAAATGAAATTACAAAAGGTAAATTTTACAAACCACCAATGTAATGTTGAGTCACACCAGTATGAAATGTGTAAGTTAATTTTTTAGGTGGCTGGAATCTGGCGCCACACATTAGCCATCTTCTGATGTAAGAATTATGCTTTTTTTCTGCAAACTCAGTTTGCAAAACATGTTGCCTGCAGGTACCGTCCCAACTACTTACAGCCATTCCATATACTGTACCTAGGATTATCTGAACTATCCCTTTAACTGCAACTTCTACACATATACAAAATATACCCATCATTTTCATCTCATCTTTATCTTAGGGTTTTTTTTTCCATTTATATGCAATTGTTTTTGTCTGCACATATCACTAATAGGCTATCATGAAATGCTTCATAGTTTATCTGACTGTTGTCTCTATAAAGAAATCTTTTAGGTATGGGGTCAACTGAATAAACCAACAAATAAATAATGAATTCAATACAAATTTATAAAGAGATATATTAAAATAGGTGAAAGTAGAGTTTGGATGATGAACAGAATGATCTTTAAGAAGAATGGTAAACAGAGGAGAATAAAGGTGGACGGCCACAGTGTTTTCCCCCCGTGTTGAGTCACTGATCTACATTCAATCTGCACTCTGTGAATTATTGATTGGCCTTTAGCCAGCCGATGTGTGTGTGTGTTGGTGCTAATATTCTATTGGTGAAGAGCACAGATGGATTTTTGTTTTTTTTTGCATTATGCTTTTGATATAATAGAAGCGTCTAGGACACATTGATCTACAAAGCCATGTATGTTTACATCCCATATGCAAAGTCAAACACTATTGTAGGGGTACACACACGCACAGCTACAATAAGTAGGTTTGTTGCTTTTCGCAGCATTTGTACATTTTGGTGACACTGTACTGCCATCATGTATAAACATTAAAGACAGGACTTCGATAGCGATGTTGGAACATATACTGATTCTCTAATTAATCTCTACTGAGCAAGCATGAACCAACTATGTCCTCCAAGGTGTTCATTTCTACAACAGGAACAGGAGTAGTTCTTAGTTTTCACAGAATTGCATTTTTTTATTCTGTTTGGTCAGCATTTTTTAATGCACCTGAACAATGTGTACACTCTTAAAAAACATAATTCATAACAAGGCATTGTTTCTCTTATGGTAATCCCCTGCTTCTATAATGTTATCAGGTCTCTCCTACAATTGGCTTTGCAATCTGTAAAAATTACATCAGTCATTAGGTCTGTGATATGGTTTTCTTCACTTTTTCAGCTGTTCCGCGTTTTAAAAACTTTACCATTTTGTTGCCACTGTTAAAATTTGTTTTGGATCTAACAGTAATGTATGTTACCTATAGATAGATTCCAATCATTTGCATTTTTATTTGTCTTGTAGTAATAAATGTTGCATAGTTATCTTTGTTATTTTGAAGCCCTCCACAGATTTAAAGAGAGCTGGTTCTCAACAACGTAACATTGTTTACTGAAGTGGTTGTTTCACAGGTAGTATGTGCCCTCATTATCTGCCTTTTCAGCCACTTATTATATTTATATTATAGCTTTTTACCCAAGAAAAAAAATCTATATATTGTATTGAAAGATATTACATAGCTAGCTCTTTATGAGTTGTGGTGAGCATCAGTCTCTCCCAATGTGTCATCAGGGAATTACATACTCAAGTAACACATGACAATTGATATCAAACATTAATTAGTGAAGGTTGCTTACTAAAGCACAGCAGTCTCTCCTGCCAGCTACATACAGTCGTTGGCAGTTATCGCCCTGGCCTTGGTTGACTATGTTCTTTCAGCAGGTTCAGTGCAGAGCTTCCTAAGATGCTTTGAAAAAAGCATTTAAAATACTTAATTTGTATTATTTTTAAGGGGTGTTGTGACACCTACAGAGACATGAGACATTACGCAATATTGGGTCAACAAGACGAGATTTTAGATTTGTCTTCAACCAATCACTATTTTTTGGTTTCATAAATAGAATAAAGGTTTCGCATTTAACAAACTGTGTTCAATATACTTGTTCATAGATTTCAATTTAATGCTTGCCTAAGTCTAACGTGGTCTTAAGGCCTATAAAGTTTTAAAAATGATCCCTTTTGCATTTCATCAAATAAAAGTTTCTCGAATCTTAAATAATTTTTTAATCAACTGTATACACTGTAGAACACAAGCCTAGGTGTTTTAGATTTTAGACTAAAAATGATCAAATACAGTCCTGACTCCTTAAAAACATGTAAAATAGCACTTTAGTATAGCTGCAATAAAAGGCTCAGAAGCTTCACCATCTTTGCCCATCTTCAGTAATTTCATAAGCCTTACAAATCATTCATATTCTGTCAGTCACTCTCATCGTTTTTTTCTTTCTGACGAGTACCCAAAATGCTTCCCCAAAATCAACTTAAATGTGGTGGGACCTTCTTCAATTCCAATGTAATAGAACACTTTCTGCTGTCCTGACAAGCAGTCTTTGCTAGTTAACTCTATCATACAATTCAATTAACATTTTCCTTTCCTACTTCAAAATAAGGGTCTCAAACGTATGTACAAAGCCTTAAACTCACTTGCCGTCATATCCGAGGGGCCATAATAATAGTAGCTTCGACTAAAATGGCGACTAGATGTCACTTAAGTAATAGCATGCCCATTTTTTATTATTCCAAAATCATATGCCCCATTACACCTCTACTAAAGGGTAAATTCCCCCATAATCCCAGTTGTAATTGGTTGTAAAATCGTCAAAGGTATGGTGCTGTTTGCATGTTGTAAATACTGTGCCCAGTCATAAATGTATTTTGTACCTTCTACATAGATGCTTGCCCCAAGGGTCAAAAGCCAAATCACACTTTAACAACATCATCAACCATGCAAAACCTCATATCGTGACTGGCTGGAAGCACAATGCAACTGCATTGTATTTTTAAACATTTCTATTTAACTCTAGTAAAAACACATTTTTATTTATACCCAGACTCCCGTAGTTGCTTTGAATCTTTGTTTCTGTTATTCTGTTCCTCATCTATTTATTTATTGCAGCTCGGTGTTGTATTGATAGCTGTGCAAAAAAATATGGAAAATGATGGCACAGGTGATGACACAGGTTCAGGGTATACACAGCGGTACTGGGGAAAATGTATATCACTATATGTCTGCTTGAACTGATCACCAAAGTAGTGCTTATGCTGGGAAATGATCTCCTTAATGATAATCATTAATGTAATTATTTTAATTGAAAAGCAAAAACACATTATTTGAAGTCTAACAAATGGAGGAATATTGAGGTGTGCTTTCGAAAAGTGTGCACTAACTAAAGCTTGGTAGCAACAGCAAAACTTGAATACTGCAACAAAAGGCCATCATTACCCTCAACCATTTTCCTTCTGTCATGTCATCTCTTCCCTAGCCTATCCTGACTGAGCCATCTTTACTCTTCCTTCTCTTACAGTCCTCTTGGCTCTCCTATATTTGACTCAGTTTCCCTCATCCACCGACCCCCTCATCCTTTCTTCTTCTCCACTGCCGTGTGGAGAGAGGAGGAAAAGAAAACCGATATGCAAAGAGGGTAATGAAGAATATGCAGGAAAAAAAGCAGAAACTAAAGGTGTTGTGACAGCTTCCATATGTGTGTTTTTGATCTGAGCTGGTTGCTTTCTCTTGCTGCCCAGAGCGCCTCTCCCCAGAAACAGAGCCAAGCGCAGGCATCTTTTTGTGTTTATCTATGTGTGGGCAAGTGTGTGTAGGTGTGAATCCAGTCTTTGTGTGTTTTTGCCATTTCTGTGAGTTAAACACACAGTATGTGATAGGGTTTTTGCGCATGAGCGGAGGAAACAAGTGCACATCAAAGCTAATTTAAAGCTCAGTCTTGCTTTGACATAATGGGTATTTGTACAGTAAAAATCTATTGTATCAAATATTGTATTGTATTGTATTGTATTGTATTGTATTGTATCAAATCTATTGTATCTATTGCATCAAATATTCATCGACATCTATCAGGGATTTAACAGTACTGAAAAAAATCATGGCTTAGTACCAATTGGGCTTTGAAGTCAGGCTTGGGTATGATTCCATTACACATCAATCAAGAAAAATAAATAAAATATGTTATTTACTTTGGTCAGCAGTAAAGATGTTATTATGTTCTAAAACTTTAAAGAAGTGGAAAGTTAAGAACTGACTGGAGATTTGGTTATATTTTCTTTAATGACTAAACATAGCCAAATACATAGATAGATAAATTATACAACAATAAAACCACTTCAAAATGATTGGTTCGGTCCAACGTTTCTTATACACTTTACATCGATCTGTCTGTCTTTCTGTCTGTCTGTCTGTCACATAATTTTATATACTTTTGCTTCATAGTTTTGATGTCTTCACATTGTCTATCTACATTGTAGAAAGTAATAAAAATAAGGAAAAGCCATTGAATTTTAGGGCATTCCTAATTATTTCCTTATAATCTGGTGGAAAGCATTTTTATTCACCATTTATAAAAAACAATCTACCTAAACTGTGACAGATATTCCATACAGGTACAGACTGCCAGTTTATTATAGCTGATGTTATTTTTGTTTTGTACATACTATAAAGTATTCTGAGATCTTAGCCCTTGAGAAGGTAAAGCCAAGGCAATATTTTCTTTTCAGGTGCAGTTAGTCTTTTTACCAGTCTAACACAGTACCAAGCAAGAGTCCAGTCCCACTGTCCAGGACACTCAAACATCAGCAGCCTGCCAATTAGCCTCACAGCAAGTCTGGCACTTTAGTGTATCACTTGGCCAAGTATTAGGATTGGTTCTGTCGACTGTGGGAGGCAGGGCCCGGGCCCTGGGGTCACCGTGGCTGTCAATCAAGGGACCCCAAGGCAAAGACGCTGAGGTGATTGAGTGGATAACAGAGAGGAAGAGTGTCATGCTGTGACAGGGGAAAAAGTCATAAGGATATTTGACATGGCACTTTAATTAAGTGGTCAGGGCTTTCAGGGTGTCGTTTATAGTTTGTGAAAAGGCTAAACAAGAAAAACCATTTGTCGGTGTAGTCAGGTAATTTTAAGTTTTATTTAATGTATTATTTATACAGCTGGTAACCTTTACAGCACAATTCCTTTATGCTACTTGAAGCCGATGCTAAAAAAGACTGTAAAAAGCGAGATATAAAATTAATCTCACCTAAAACTTGATGTTAAGGTCTGTGCTACGGAGGAACCCAGAACGCAGACAAGCAGGCAGCATGACGGTAGTTGACTTTAGGCTTTAATTAACAAAAACTCACTCTTAGAAGAGGCAGGAACAAACAGAAGCAGGCTGGCTTGACAGGCATGGCATGGTCCACAAAAACAAGACATGAGTAGAGATACAATGATTCCGCAATGACTAACAGAACAGGTATGTATATATGGAGTGAAAACCAGGTGGAGCAAGACAGATTGACAAGGTGCAGGTGAACAGGATAAAGATGATTAACAGAACATAACGTGGCTGGAGCAAGAACAGAAACTCTTGAATACAAACAAAAACTAAAGCATGACCAGAACCAAAAACCAAACTTGACAAAACGTGAACAAGACTAAAACATAAACCAGAAAAATAATAAACAAAGCATGATTCAAAAACTGTGAGAAATATAAGAAAAACCCAGAAAAACAAACAGAAACATGATTCAAAACCTTAACTGTGAAAAACATAAAGAAAAAAACAGAAATCAAAAACCAAACAACCCCAAATCATAACACTTGAACCTTTTTGGCTCCATTGAAATAGGCTGAAGCTATATTTTGGTTGTGATTTTGAGCTCAGGAATTTTACAACAATCAACTTTTAAAATACGTGTTGCCACATGATTTTATCTGACTTTTCCTATGTTAAAATATACCCTTCAAACTAAAATAAATAAAAAAAAACAAACATGAAGCATTTATGCTACAGACCTTGTTCCAAGTAGAACTGTTTTCTCTAATTAAAAGTTACTTTATGTTTCTCTGAACACATTCTAATCCTTCACAGTCTAATATATTGCCCACCTATAGTTGGAAAAAGATACATTATGTTTTATTATAAACACTTTCCTCAACAAGTGCCAATTTTAAATTTGCTAGAAATGCATGTATTACAGAATTTTAAAATTTGAGTAAATCCCTCATACATTGTGCATGTATTTAACCAGCAATCAAAGGATGGCATGTCCCAAGTATTACTTAGGTAAAGTAGAAAAGAAAACAAAGATATCTAGATATAAAGTCTTGTATCAAAGTTTTACCCCAACCTTTACTTCTTACCAGAAGTTCTAAGCATCACTCTGTTTAAAACTACAGTCAACAAGCTATTACTGGCACATCTGTTTATCAGTTGACTTCTGATTGACTTCCGTTTAACCAGCTAATATAAGCTTGTTGTACTTGTTTTACTCAAAAAATGGCAGAACTAGTATCCATTGATTCCAATTATTTTTGCTTGAGTCTATATCAAAATAATAAATATGTGGTATTGATTATACAACCCCTATTCCAATGAAGTTGAATTGTTGTGTAAAATGTAAATAAAAACAGAATACAATGATTTGCAAATCCTATTCAGCCTATATGAAGTTGAATATACTACAAGGCCAAGACATTTTTTGTTCAAACTGATAAACCTTATTGTTTTTCGCAAATGTTCACTGTTTTGGTACTAGTCAGCTGCCTCTGGAGTTCCACAAGCCAGCCAGGCCTGTTTGGGGTTTTTCAGCTTGATGGCATCCTTTACTTCCATTGTCAACCACGAGTCTGTCTGGCTTTCTCCCATTCTACAGATTCAACTTACCACCAGGTGGTGATCTGTGACCCAAAGACACAGGATGTGACCCTTTCATCGTCCAGATTAAACCTCAACACAAGACAACTGTGCTGGGGGGCAAAAAGCAAATCCACCCCAAATTATCTATAAAGTCTAACTTCTCTCAAGGAGCTGGGCTATAGAGCCCATGCTGTGAGTGAAGGTGAACTATGTCTAGCCGATGTCTCTTGACCTCCCACACAGACTCGGGTGTCTTCCCCACTAGCGACAGTGACATTCCACAGCCTTAGAGCCTTCCTAGAGGTCTCTTGCTTCGACCTCTGCCTGATCCTCTTCGTACCAGTCTCTAATGGTTCCCCCTGCAGGTGGTCAGCCCACTGGGCCTTGTGTCTCTCGTTCGGGCTTGGACCGGACAATTCTGTAAGGAGTAACCTGGCCACTAGGCGCTTGCTGACAAGCCCCAACACCAGGCCTGGCTCCAGGGTGGTACCCAGCTCCACCGTACTGGGCGACGTCACGTGCTTTGTGCTGGTCCTCAAGAAAGTTTCTCAACCTCACTTTGTCTGACCCCTCACCCAGTGCCTGGTTGCCCTATCAGGGGCATTTAAGCCCCAGACAACATAACCTCTCGGCTCATCTGAACGCTCAAACCAAGGAGGAGTAAAATATTACAATTGCAATAACCGCCATAGTATTTTGTTATGCCATGAGAATCTTATACCAATTCACAGCTCGTCTTGATCTTGGGGAAAATATTTTTTGCCATTTGTTTGTTTTTTTTTCTCAGATTTTCAGTCTCAGTCTTATAGATGACTATATCAACATATTATGTAGTATATATATTTTTTAAAAGATCAGGAAAGTAAACAGGAAATAGCAACTAAGAAACCAGCATAGACTTGACCCGGGATTTGAGCCATGCATCATTTTTTTTTTCCATTTCATTTTTTTTCTATTTGCCTCCCAAGTTTTTAGGGATTATCTTTTTGGTGCTAAAATCCTTTTTATATCTGTCAAACTCTATTATCTATGGCATTTTTCATGGGTTCTTTTGGAGAAATTGGAACATATTGTGTCTTTGACAGCTTGCTCTGTCATTGTAATTTAAATTACTTTCTTTATCTGCATATATATATGTATAATCTAAACTCACTAATTTGGATGTAAAAATGTATAAAAAATTCTTAGCAAAAGGATGAAAAAATTAGAGAGAGGAAAGTTGGAGATATAATTAAAATTACATCCTTTAATCCTCTGGACACACACTCATATACCCACAGTGAGCAAGCTTTTAATTAACTATTTGGTGACAAGGGATTGGTATTGGACTAATTATTTGAACCACACATCTCGGCACTTGTCTCTTACTCTAAAACGCTTCCAGAGAGACACACAGGTATTCCACAGTTTGAGCTCACTTGGTAATTGCAGGATTTTGTGTGCAGATCAGTGTTGCTCTGAAATCTCTTGAAGCCAAAATCATGTGGGACAGAGAGCTAAAGTTAGGCCTCTTTTCAGCAGCAGACTTAAGCACAGCATTATTCGAATGTGGTGTTAAACAAGGACAAGGTGCCAGAATAACAGGCTTTTGTCTCCCTGTTAGAGGTAAGCTGCCTGTCTTTTTCTGTCGGCACAATAAGTGTAGTAAGTGTTACCAAAACAGGAATATTAAGAAAATAATCTAAGAAAGTTTCCCATTACGTTCAAATACTAATACATTTCTTGGAAATTTCAAACATGCCAACAGTGGAACCTCAGAAATTATTAATGAATGTTTCAGTACACTATATATTAAAACACTGTCAAAACACTTTGTTCAACTGACAGCCCTCAAATTGTTCTTACCAAAGCTGAAAAAATGTGTTGCAAAAAGTTGTTCCTTCGCCAACAGCAATACAGTAAATGTGTGAGCACACTTGAACATTGAAACAACATTGATTTTGCTCCTGTAAATATGAAATATCTATTTATCAGCGTATGTGTTTAAGTGTGTGTGGGTGTATTTTTTCATGTCTGACTGTGAATGTGGATAAATTTGTCTGTGGAGGTGTATGCAAGTAAGTGTGTGAGTGTGCATGTTAATGTGTGTATATGTGTTAACGAAAAGGTGGATGCAGTCTGATTCTAAATCACACATCTTGAGTGATATGGTGGGTTGATGAGTCACTAAAAAATGAGCACAGCCGCTTTTGTCTTTCAGTACAATACCTTTCTGCCCCACCCCATCTGACAAACACATTTCACTTCCACGTCTTTCTTGCTTCACTGTTTGTTGCCAATTCTACATGCTCATAATGCTTAATGTATACGGTATGCTTGTGGATACGGTTCAGTGTGCACCTGCTTGAGTCTTTTTGTGTGTGTGTGTACTATGTAGTGGCATAGTGCTCTATTCTGCTGATATGATTCGGTGACTAATGTAGTAGCTGCTGATGTCATATGTTCTCCTCTCCTCACCACTGAACTCTCTCATTTCCTGAACATTCATCATTTATCAGCCGTTCACGTTCCATGCTTACACGCACACGTGTGCACACTCACTCTCAATGCGGCAGCTCAAAGTTACAGGCTGTTCAACACACAGGATATAATCTATTGATATAACATGACAGGTTGCTTTTATTTAGAAAACTGTGAGTAATGGAAGAGAGGAAGCTAGGGAGAAAAGGAAGAATTAGGACAGATGTGTGTTTTAGGCAAAAGTTATGAAAAAGCAGTAATATTGTAGCCGTTTGTGTGCGTGTCCTAATTCTGAATTATATTAGAGATGTTGGGAGATGTTTGGAGAAACAGGATGCATTTACAGAGGTACACAAACACATCCTACAAAAAGATCCAGCCCTAGTCCTTTCATTGTGGATGAATGATTTCAGTGTAAAGTTTTATGTTTGACACAGAAGCAATATCTTTTGTTAGTGCTTTGTTCTGATAACCCTATTCTTTGTCTAAACAGCGCTAGTTTTTTATTCTTTTTCTTTCATATCTTAATTGTAGAGTCACAATGTTGAGGTTTAAGTCATGTATTTTAAGTACTGAGTTCCTGCAACAAGTCACAATATGTTTTATATCAAAAAACTATACTGAAAATACATAAGTATTCAGCCAAGATAGAATGCTAACTACAAGACTAATAAACAACTGAAATTAAAACGAAAGACTTTTGTTAAGAACATAGAGGAAAGTTTTTTTTTCTCCGCCACTTATCTCCACTGCCACGTCAAAGGTCCCAGCAGTTCCTGCACCACTCGCCAGTGTCCCAGCAGTTTCTGCACCGCTCGCCAGGGCTCCACCGTGGTTCCGGCTCTCCAGAGCTCCACCATAGTTCAGAGTCTCCCGAGCTCCACCGCCAGCTTCCTCGTGGCGACCTTCTGATCGGCGTCTCTGAGGGTCCTCTACGCTCCATGGTCGTCCTCGAGACCATCTGCTCAGAGGGTCCTCAACGTGTCTGGGCCGGCCTTCTGAAAGGCATCCTTGTGGGTGCTTCTGGTTAGGCCGCCGGCCTCCTGACAGCCTGCTCTGTTGTCCCAGACTGCCTGAACTCTGTGTCTGCATGGGACGACCTCTGAATCACCAACCTGAACTCTGTTTTGTTTTGTTTTGTTTTCTGGTCTGTCCGAGGCCCCGTCCTCCCGCTCTGGTCGGGTTGTTTTTGGTTTTGTTTGCTGGCCCTATTTGGTTAGTTTTGTGTTTCTGGCCCTGTTCCAGGTAATTTTTGTTTCTTGAATTCTGTACTCTGGTCTGGTTGGAACATGTCATACAAATATTTGAATTGGATTATAGTCTCCTGGGGAGATGGTTATATAGATATGTGTGTCATCTGCATAGTTATGGTAACACTTTTTTTTTTTTTTTTTTTATTTGAACTCGTAGGAGCAGATATACAACAGAGGCTCCAGAATTGAACCTTGAGAAACTCATTGTGTAATTTATAGGCCCTTTCTCTTAGATAGGACTCCGACCAGGTAAGTACTTTACAAAAGCTGTATCTAAACTGTGGTGTGGCAGGAAACCTGAGTGAGTGAGAGCGGTAGAGAGGAAGGACAAACTAGTTGATGATCCTGACAGTTTTGCGGCATAGGATCGTTTCCCCAAAGTGAACTTTTGTCAAGTATGCAATGATTATACTTGGAAAGGTATTCTTAAAAAAGAATATCAGGAGGTTACAGAAGGAAACTCGAAAACCATTGTCCAGCAAGACTTATGCTACTTCAGTGTAGGCATTGTGCAATTGTTGATAGTAAATAAATATTTTGTTACAAAGTTGGTTTATTAAAAAGCTTTTTTTTTTTTTTTTTACAAATGTCACCTACAATCCAGCAAGAGTTTTGGGGAGTGACATTATTTAAATGGAAAATCAAATAATGATGGGGAAATGTCACACCATAACCATCTGATGATGATCCATTCTATTATAATGGTGCATTGTTAACAGTAGGCCTGTAGGGCGGAAATGTTCTACTTCTTTGCTTTTTCCGTTTTTAGCTACTGCCATTTAAACAAACCACTTGGTATTTTCAGGCTGGACCCAACAGTTTAGCTGGTGGCTCAGCGATGCTCAAGGCTCTCACTCTCTCTTTCTTTCTTTCTTTCTTTCTTTCTTTCTCTCTCTCTTTCTCTCTCTCTCTCACACAGACACACACACACACACACACACACACACACACACACACAGACAGCATATAAACACATGCTGCGGCCGCTTCAGCAGCACTAAAATGGAGATGGTACATGTAGTCCTGTGTGTGTTTGTGTGTGCGAGCCTCTCCTTGTCTGCTGACAGTAACCTACTTTTATGGAGCCCACTCACTCAGAATGATAAAAATACTGCAATACAATTCTCTCTCCTTCTTTTCCTTTTCTTCCTCACTACCTCTTCCACTAGCCAATTTTTTCTGCATATCTCCCTCTTTCTGTCATTCTTATCTTTTCTTCCACTGTAATCGAACTTCTCTAATTATTTACTCTTTGTTTATTGTTACCTATGTCTTTTATATCTTTTAACCAACCCCTTCCATCAGTCATTCTTAACTGTTTTCCATTCTTCATTATCGTTTGCTCCTTCATCATTCTGCTCTTCTTCACCTGTGTTTTGCTATCATTCTGCTCCTCACTTTTCTTTTGCTTACCAATGTTCTTCTCTTACGCCCCCTTCCCTCTTTTTATAGTCTCCCCGTTTTCTCCTACTTCCTCTCATCCTGGTGAGGAGGTGCTGATGCTGCAGCCATCTGCTGAGCTGAGTTAAGGATGCATGATGGCAGGAGGAAATAGGAAGGAAGAAGCAGAAAAGATCAGAATAGGGAACACAAACAGAAGCCTCGGGAATTAGTATTCCAGATAGATAGAAATGAGGGAGATTTAATGAGCGAGGTAAAGATGTTTTATTTGACTAGAAATGTGGTAAATAGCCTAAAGAGAGGCTTAAATTGTCAATCACTCTGCATTCAACTTGTTATCCACTTACATCTTACATCTTTTGACAAGATTTCCTAAAGAAATACACTGCTTATTCCAAATGATGAAGGACAGTACATTTTTCTCGTTTTGGTCCACTAATGCTTCCAAATAGTATCTTCTTTAGTTAAAGGTTCGTCAAACAACAGCAATGAGTACATTTTGTATTGCTAAAATCATCATAAACAATCAACAAAAATATAGATGCTTCAAGACACATTTCACAGAAAAGAATGTGGGTAATTATATTTAATTCATCTCAGTTTGTGCATTTACATGCATCTGATCTAATAATAAATAGGTTTTCTTGATCAAAAGGGAATTTGATTCCTGTTAATGGCTGACCTGCAAAAAGAGATGTTTAATCAAAGTTAATACCAATCAGAGGTAAAGTAAACTTTAACTAATTTCCATCTTTCATTTGCATGTATTAGGTTATAAAGTTCTTTCTTTCTTTCTTTCTTTCTTGAAAATATTTAAATAAAAACAGACTGCACAAAAAGGACTTCCCAGTATTCATAAACAATATAGAGGAAAAAGTTCAGTTTTGTAAAACTCAACTGTGTCGTAAAGAATCTTTATTATGTGTAGAATAATTTGGTTTGGGTTCATTCAGGCTTTGTTTATTAGGGTTTAACTAGAGAGGACCAGTTAGTCCAGATTCCTTTGAAAACAATGAAGTACCCTGTTAGTTTACTTCTGAACTGGAATCTCAAATCACATGCCAACATTAGCATCACTAGCAAGCTGAGTTGCATAGCTGTGTTTTCTTATAGTAACCAAACACAACACAGCACAACCACCAAATTATCATTGCCTGGACATAACAAGAATCAATGATAAACTCTAACATAAAGGTGCTCTGGGTGGAGAGCCATATCATTCATATCAAAAACTCTTACTGATATAGTCAGTAAGTGGTAGGAACCTTTAAAAAAGAGCAATAAGGATCACATTTCTGTAAAGAAGGTTCAGAAGGTTTGGACCAGAAGATCATATGAAGAAACTATGTAATGTGCAGTAGTTATGTTTTAAATGAATAAACCAGTGCACCTGCTTGTACATGTATGTAGGTTTTGCTGTAACCCTAGCTGTCAGTCTTTAGAGAGGAGGCTCTTTCCTTGAGTTGCATCAGGGGTGAGGCTGCAATTGTTTCTGCGTATTTGTGTGTTTGTTTGTGAGCGAGCTTTGTGTGAATAATTTGTGTATTTATGCATGCATATGTGCATGGATATAATTTCATCTGCTTGTTTTTTGCAGTCAGTTTGGAAATGGTGGATGTAGTTGCTGGGCTCCTGAAATGAGAGAGCGATAAATATGTGAGTTTTGTGTTTGGGTACGTATGCACTGTTTATTGTCCTCTGACAAAGTTCAAAGCAGATATCCTGTACAAAACAAAACTTAAAAAGCACCAATAAAACAAAAGGAGCTAAAGTTGGTAGAAAACACAATCAGAATAACACCTTCTTTATCTCTACCAGGTGTAAGTATGCAGTTCATTGTGGAGAAGTATGGAGCAGAATTGCGGGGAAGGGAAGTGCAGGAGAGGGGATAAAATACCTGAATTAGAACAGAGCTGCAAGAGAAGTCTAGAGTAATTGTTAGTGATGTAAGTTGTCTGAAAAAGAGTGAGCGGCAGGAAGACGGAAAAGGAAACTAGAGGCATGTTTTGAAAGAAAAAGCGGAGAAACAGATCAAACATAAAACTTGAGGAAAAAAAATGCATTTTGCAGCAAGAGCTGCAGTATATGGGATAAAAATAAAACATTCTAGCAAAGCAAAATATAATAAAACAGCATAAGCTTAACAGAGGCACTAAAGTTGTTTTTGCCTGCTGACCACTGCTGCTGGATTATGCATGGACTCGGTTACTACAGGGGTTGGACAATGAAACTGAAACACCTGGCTTTAGACCACAATAATTTATTAGTATGGTGTAGGGCCTCCTTTTGCAGCCAATACAGCGTCAATTCGTCTTGGAAATGACATATACAAGTCCCGCACAGTGGTCAGAGGGATTTTAAGCCATTCTTCTCGCAGAATAGTGGCCAGGTCACTACGTGATACTGGTGGAGGAACACGTTTCCTGACTCGCCCCTCCAAAACACCCCAAAGTGGCTCAATAATATTTAGATCTGGTGACTGTGCAGGCCATGGGAGATGTTCAACTTCACTTTCATGTTCATCAAACCAATCTTTTACCAGTCTTGCTGTGTGTATTGGTGCATTGTCATCCTGATACACGGCACCGCCTTCAGGATACAATGTTTGAACCATTGGATGCACATGGTCCTCAAGAATGGTTCGGTAGTCCTTGGCAGTGACGCGCCCATCTAGCACAAGTATTGGGCCAAGGGAATGCCATGATATGGCAGCCCAAACCATCACTGATCCACGCCAATGCTTCACTCTGGGCATGCAACAGTCTGGGATGTACGCTTCTTTGGGGCTTCTCCACACCGTAACTCTCCCGGATGTGGGGAAAACAGTAAAGGTGGACTCATCAGAGAACAATACATGTTTCACTTTGTCCACAGCCCAAGATTTGCGCTCCTTGCACCATTGAAACCGATGTTTGGCATTGCATGAGTGACCAAAGGTTTGGCTATAGCAGCCCGGCCGTTGTATATTGACCCTGTGGAGCTCCCGATGGACAGTTCTGGTGGAAACAGGAGAGTTGAGGTGCACATTTAATTCTGCTGTGATTTGGGCAGCCGTGGTTTTATGCTTTTTGGATACAATCCGGGTTAGCACCCGAACATCCCTTTCAGACAGCTTCCTCTTGCGTCCACAGTTAATCCTGTTGGATGTGGTTCGTCCTTCTTGGTGGTATGCTGACATTACCCTGGATACCGTGGCTCTTGATACATCACAAAGACTTGCTGTCTTGGTCACAGATGCACCAGCAAGACGTGCACCAAAAATTTGTCCTCTTTTGAACTCTGGTATGTCACCCATAATGTTGTGTGCATTTCAATATTTTGAGCAAAACTGTGCTGTTACCCTCCTTATTGAACTTTCACACTCTGCTCTTACTGGTGCAATGTGCAATTAATGAAGGCTGGCTACCAGGCTGGTCCAATTTAGCCATGAAACCTCCCACTCTAAAATGACAGGTGTTTCAGTTTCATTGTCTAACCCCTGTATGTCTTAATTTTTCATTGTGTCTCAGCATAATCATACTTTGCAGAATTCTCCAAAAATCCTAAACATGGGTTCTGTCAGGTCTTTGGTAGCTATTTTGAAATACAGGAATTTAGACTCTAAATCATACAAAAGGCCTAATTCCAGTGTTGGCGGTTCTTGCATGAATGCTGTGTATTGTAAAATCTGTGATCAATGTAGAATATGTCAGTCCATTATTGACAGGTCTATTTCATGTTTGTCTCAATCGGAACTTTTTTCATGCCAAAAAGGCATGAAAAAAGTTATTTTTCATGTTTCCACAAAAAGAATAAAGATTTTATGAATGTCAAAATGGCTTAAGCAAGCCAAACATAAGTTGGTCAGATTAAACTGACTCAAGTTTTTGGTCTCTGGTATGTGACTAGACTGCATTCGCACCAGTTACTTTTTTTCAACAACTTCCTACAGTAGGCAGAAGGTATTGACAATAGTTTTTAACCAAGTTTTAAATATCCCCGTTTTTAAGCCAAGCCTAATTTAATTGCTTAAACCCACAATAAGCCACTGTTTAAAAGACTGAAATTTCTTGGCAGGTCTGCAGGCTAAAGGTCTACAGATTGAATTATGGGATTTGTATTTTTACCACAGGAAAATAACACCTAAATTTCATAGGCAGAGCTACATGTTATAGAAAAAACTAATGCCACCAGAATATTTCTCAAACCAATCAAAACAATGTCAATGTAGGAAGCAGCAAAAGGAATTTGGAAAAGGAAGTTTATTGCCCATCCATTCATTCATTCATTCATTCATTTATTCATTCATTCATTCATTCACTTTTTTCATGTTAGGCTGCACTGCCAACCAGGTAACATAATATATTATTCTTTTGTCCATATTTTGCTAAATGGTAGCATTGTTTGCTCCATGTAATTGACATGAGAACAATCATAACCTATTTATATCACTTTCTAAAAAATTTTCTTTAATATATGCACTAAATTTTATGTCCATAAATTATTCCAATGATCTTAAGAAATAAGTATGTGTCAGCAAATGCTTATTGGAGGTAAATATGTAAGAAAATCTGACTACGTTTAAAACCTGTTCTTTTTTCTTTGTCATGGACGTTTGTGACGGATATCAGGGAAGTAAAAGAGAGAGAGAGAGAAAGAGAGAAATAGAGAGTGCTTGCATCACTCCCATAAAGGGTCTGACTCTTGCTGAGTCGAGTGCAACACAGTTTCATTTATTTGATAAAGCTTCATTTGGTGTGATTTAAAATCTCCCCTTCATCAGGCTCCGCTAAGGCACAGCCTCAGCGCCACACCAAAATGCCTCATCAGCTGAAAACATACACACAAACACATTTGAGTGAACACACGCGCACACACACCTTGGGTATGCACAAGCAAACTGATGCATGAGAATATTTTTCACAGGAACACTTAGGTGGAGGAATTTAAATCGTTGTAGGTGGCTTTGTGGTGGGTTTTCGTATAGGTGAGGACAGAGGAGGAATTTTAAACTGCCAAATAGTTGAAGGTCATGAATGGATTTGGTGCACACACATTTAACGAGAAGTTCTTGCCAAACAACTCTAATACTGGATGCAGCAGGCTTAGGTGATGGTGATACTGTCAATCAAAAACGTTTACAACCACTGATGTAATCTTGGATGTGTACAGAAAGAACACAGTGTTCAGAGATGCAGACTTGTTCCTGGGAAAAAATATTTTGTTGTTACTGCTTTTCTAAACCAGAACAAAAACAACCAGTTTATATCCAAAAGAAGAAGTCTGGTGAAGTGAAAACTGAAACTTTAACTTGTGATGTTCTGACACAAAAATAGAACAGTCAGTCAGTGTAAAGACAAACAGGAACAACCAGGACGTTTTCTGTTCTGTTCTGCTCTATTTGAAAAACATGTGTTATGTGGGTCTAAATGGGAAAAAATAACCCCTTCCCGGTCAGCGGCCCACAGAGGCTCCAAAGGTAAGTAAGTTTGCTCATAGAACATCACCATTTAAAAAAAATCTAATCTAATTCTTAACACCATTGTGCCAAAATGGTCACCTGTATCTGTTGCTCTCTTCATTGTTCTACCCAGATTCAGTCATATCGACCATATGCTTTACCACTTTTTGGAGTTTTAGTCTGCTCTATGACTGTATGATGAAGAATTCAGGAATTACAGCCTTTTGAAGTTCATATGTAAAGGTGTGGCTATTTGAAGTCTCCAGTGGTCACTTTGGAAAACACAAGGACATACCCACAGAAAAACCTCTTCAGAATACTCAGCTGTTTTGTTATAGTTCTCAAATGTATTTATTTAATATAGGGTTGACTGTTCAGGTTAAATATTCAGTGTTACCTTTACAATAAGACCAAGCTTCTGCATGTGCTCCACAGGGTTGAAGAACAGCTTCTAATTTAATTTGGGTATGAATTTTACAGGCATTTTTAGGTGTTTTGGGGGGTAATGTTAAGTCCTGTGAAATCACTTAAGTAAGTTTGTTACTGTTTATGTGCTATCATAAAAGCTTGTGTACACTGTATTCATATTGGACTTCACAATGTTCCGCTGCTTCAGGACCAGATACATTGCTTTTTATGATTTTTTTCATATGAAAGAGTCAAAAAGCATCTGGGAATGAAATGTATGAATGTCACCAAGTGGTCACATTAACATGAGCCAAATTTTTCAGAAAGTAAAGTATAAGTTTTATTTTCAGTTCCAAATATCCTGCATCCAGAAGTAAATCAACCGTTTGGATAGCGTAGCATGAGATTAAGTAATGTCATTATTGTGTAAGTACTTTGACATTTAGGTCGGAGTTTTGTCAGTTGAGTAAAGCACATGTGGTGTGTGCAAGCCGTTGCTCATGCTGCACTCTCTAGAATGTATCATTATTTATTACCATTATTTCGTTATTTTCATTATTTATCATTATTATTTATTTATCATCAAATATTTACAGCGGGTGGTAAATAAAATGCATATGTAGCAGTGTAAAATCATTCTGTTGGCACCCTGCTCTTCCAATGCCATTGAAACAAAATGCTTATATGCAGTAGAGGGTGAAAATGTTGGAATTCCCACCATTTTTCGTTCATAAACACATCAACCGACAGCATTACTTTGTGGAATTTTTTTGAGTTGAGTATAAATGTGATAAAGGTTACGAACTGAAGCTTTGATGCACAAATAGGGATAATCTCGATATTCTTACATTTTATGTTTGATACAAAACCCCTACCTCTATCAAAGAATCTGCAGCAAGTCAAACCTCAGAGAAGTCCAAAAATCAGTAAACCGTGATTGGTCAATGTCTGAAAATGACTCATATTTTCCTTCTCTTGATATTTTACCTGAATAAAGGGTCATTTATGCTTAATATTGAATACAGAGGCACATACAGACGGAGCCTTCTGTCAATCTTTTACATACATTTTTAATGGATAGTTTAATCTGTCTTCAGGAAGCTTGCTGACACATCCCCAAATGCAACAAACAGAGCAAAAGCACTGATAATCGTGGGGCCAGTGTGCGCATTACAGTTCATAAACGATCAGTGGCAGAACCAAAGAAGACTGACAAAAATGGTTGAACGTCTCCATCCACCTGCTGCTATGTGTTTAATGGCCGCCCAGACCACCTACATTTATTTTTTTTATGTCTTTTTCTGTCTCTTTCTGAGAATATACATTATCCCAATGTCCTCCACTGTCACCATGTTTGCTGTAGTCTAAAACTTACCTAAACTCAGAAGCTAACTCATAACTGCCCTCTAGTGGAACAAGTGCCTAAAATTCATACCAACATAATTAACTAAATGCATGAGGGCAGTTATGCTTGACAACGTTAGAAAGGGGCACAACTATATACATGCTTAAAGGAAGCATTAATGGCATAAATAATAATGGTGGGCATGCATAAATATAAAGTTACCTCTTGGTTTGGATATTTATTTGCGGCAAATACAATAATTAATGTAATTATGTTTGAATATTTCTTATGTTTATGTGCGTCTTTGATAAATATTTTCTCTAAATACAATATGTATTGTTTGTTTCCTGCAATAGCAAGACAAGAAAAGAATTAAAGGGAGGAGAAACGACGTGTGTGTGTGTGTGTGTGTGTGTGTGTGTGTGTGAGGTCAGTGTATTTGGCAGAGCAGACCCTGTTCTTGGCCATTAGAAAGCTATTTTAATTAACAAGAGAGGAACTCGCACACGTTTTTTGCAGTGCTCACCAATAATACCTTTGCCAGAAATTTCAGTATTTTAATTGCTTTAGATTAAACCTTGCTTTTCCTGTCTCCTTTAAAAAACAAAACAGTGTGATGTGATGGATGGGGAGAGGTTCAATTTGTAAGAAATAAAAAACATCACTTTGAAACACTAGGGAAGGCAACAAGGAAGAGCAGAAGAGGAAAAATAATAAATTGTTTTCATAAACCAACACAAGAAGAAAAATATTGGAAAGGGTGAAATTCCTTAAAAGAGAAGAACATAAAGCTTATAAGCTACTATGAAGACACTGCAGGAAAGTGAAGGAATAAGGAGAAATTTGAGATACACTCACACTGGACTGCTACCTCTTGCTTTCAGCAGGTTGTTAGGCCAGCAGAGTGCGTGTCTGCTGAATAATAAATGTTGTGGCAGACCTGTCCTCTTACAGAGACATCCTCACAGGCACACAGAAAAGTGCCCCTCAGAATGGCTTTAAAAAACAAAATCATGATAGATTGTAATATGTTTTTAGTTTACATATTAAATAGATATATTTCTCTCATATAAAAATCTGAACTTGCAACCAACATAATTATATCCCGCTGCCTCTGCTCAAATTGTCAGTCAAACACTATATTACCTCTGAATGACAAATTTAGCAGAAAAGAAGAGTAAAATAAATTTAGAGCTAAATAAAACTAAACACACAACAAATAAGCTTTAAACTGGCTTGGGGATAATGCTCTATTCCTTCCTCCACATTCAATGAATGAAAATGTATAAATGTACTAATCTGTCTCTGCCCAAATCTCAGCCCCTGAGCTCATCCTCAAAATGTCATTTGACAACAATCAAAGTTTTCCCATACAAGCCATTACAGTGCTAAATTAGAGCCAGTTTGACATATTTTTAAAAGCAAGAAAAAATCAGTTTGCCTTCCCACAGCAAGAGCCCTTACCCTGCAGTGCAAGGAGACAGTTTTCAACACAAAATCAGTGTATTTTTCTTATTATTAGGGCAAAGTCAATGATAATATATGTTAAGGAACTACCATTTCATACATCCAATTACATTCATAAACAGTAATAAAATAATTAGTTACACACCCCATTTCAAACAGTATTTCTAAGGGCCTAATGGTGCATTTTTAGAGCCATAATGTTTATAGTTTTAAGTAGAGATGATCTCAGTTTTTGTAAGGCTTTTAGCTGATACTGATTTAAGCTGATTCAGGTTTCTCTTTAAGAACAATGATATAAGGATACATAAGAAAAGCACTGAGAATATTTTTTCTAAGAATCCTCCAGTGAGCAGTCAATAATTTACATTTGGAGCATAGGGAATACACAAGGGTGTGTAAGTTATCAGTCGCTTTAAAACAAGGTTTTACTATTTAAAAGAAAAGCCAGAATCATTATGCTGTTGACATTTTTAACCATCTTCAGCATCTTATATTAATGACTAGCATGATTAGGGTGACTATCATTGTTAAAACAGCAGTTTCTATTTCTAAATCTAAAATGTTCCATAAAAGACAGAAGTTAACGGCTTGTAACAGAACATTTTTGCTATACTCCGTTCAATCTTCCTGTTATCTGCTGAAAGTCTTGCTCTCTCTTGCTTTTTCACAGCCTGAAATCCATATCTCAGCATGTCTTGGTAAATACAGTTCCATTTTAAATAGCTTTTTAAATATCTGTGTTTCCTCTGACTTTGTTTTTAAACATCTCTCTTGTACTGAAAGTAGCTAACTTTGAGTCTTCTTCATTTGGTAATGCAAAGTGTTGTCAGCGTAACCTGGTGGCAATGTCTTATGTTCACTGACTGGAAAGTGATTGGATTTTTGAGTTTTTGAACAGCTGGTTACTGGTCAGAGCCAATCAAGATGAAAACAGTCTGATTCTGGCTACCAGCTGATTTTTTTGGGTACATTTTTAGTTGCAACTCCGTGTTTATAAATTCAGCTTCATTTAGTGTTTGTGAGAGCAACTCCATTTGTTCTAACCAATATTCATAATAAAGAAATAAAGTTATTCCAATGCTAATCCAATTTCTAAGTACTGCTAAAGCGCTGTGTTGTTGTTGTTTTTTTCCTAAATGAATGAACTAAAAGCAAATCTTACTTTCAAACTGTAAACATAGCGATAACATCTGCAACTATAAATATGCTCCTGTCCGATGACAAAAAGAAAGTGGTTCACTCCTCCAGCCCAGAAAATAGGGTCTTTCCACGATATTGGTTCCCATGCTAAACTGGGGCTGGTGCGAGCTCTTTGTCGGTTCATTTAGAGACCCTGTTTAGGCTCCATAGCCAGAGAGTCAGGTCAGTACCATCATTACTTCACTAGAAACATCTCTTTCAGCAAATATTTAATCCTTTGTCTGTTGTATTCAGATTCAGATTGTGTCATAAAGCATGGCAGTGCGGGGAGAAAATTTAACTATACAAATCATATTATTAATCTTAGTTTTCCTACAAGCACATGATCTAATCTTGTCATCTTTATTTATCAACAGTTTTTAAACTACATGTGTTTGGGAATGCTTCACAGTCCTTTCTGGCTAGTCTTTAAACAGTGCCAGCAATGTTGAGAATGGTAGTTCAATAAATGGCATTTATGGTGAAAACAATTGAAGCTTTTGTTGACCTACTTAAATTAGGTGATGGTTGATATCAAAATAAACAGCAGAAAGATAATTCCTGAGCTAAAGTGACTTTTACCAATGTTGGCGCTTCATGTTTTTATTGCTTTTTCTCCCCTAAATTAGACAGGTTAAAAGTGAGGATAACATGGCACTTTTAAATTTGGCACTCACAATAATTTGATTGGTTATTGGGGCCTACTAGCCTGCCTCCAAACTTAATGAAAGCAGTTCATTCCTTTGGTCAAGCTAAGAGCTGGTGCAGAAAAAACCAAACAGATTATTGGTTGGGGAAAAATCCAAGGAAAATAACTGGTGCTACCAAGTATAAAAAGGGTTTTTTTAGCAGGTTTTGCTTTAAAACCCCCCCCCCCCCCCCCCCCCCCCCCCCCCCCCCCCCCCCACCCCCCCCCCCCCCCCCGCTGCAAAACCCGGGTGCCCGGATGTTTTTTTCCAGGGTTCCTGGGAATTTTCCATTTCCCCTGGGGCCGGGGGGAGGGGGCAGGGGCTCTACCCGGGGGGGGGGACAAACATGCCTATGCGCAAGACAAAAAAACAACTTTAAAAACCTGTAATCTATTTAAAAAATAAAAAAGCACCAAACTTTTCCCATGTAACGGGCTGATACATTATTAATGTTAGTTAATATAAATCCAGTATTTATATAGCATATTTCATAGATGTTATACCAAATTTTAGGGCAGATAATAGAAATTAGAACCTTGCAGGTAAAAGGGTAGCCCTTGCTTTGAAACTCTATTTTCTTTTATTGGGGTGTTATGTGACCAGCACAAAGAGTGCATAGGTGAAGTGAAAGAGTCAAAGGTTTTCAAAATAAAAACTGAAAAGTGTGGCCTGTATGTCTATTCAGCCCTTTTTACTATGATATACGTACATAAAATCCAGTGCCACTAATTGCTTTTAGAAGTCAATTAATGTCACGATGTGCCATGTCTGGTGTTTGTTTTTGTTTATGTCTCCTGGTCTGGTCCTTAGTTTACCCTTAGTTCTGTGTTTTGAATTGTTAATTGGTTTCACTCCCTCTGTATCCCTGCAGTATGACCCACACCTGTTCCTTGTACCCCATGATTACTCTGTCCCTCTGTTCACTGGTTCTCCCTGTACTCTCTGTTTGTATTTAAGCTCTTTAGTTTTCATTGTTCCCCGCTGGTTCCTTGTGTTAGTCCTGTCTTCCAAGTCGTTCTGTCATGTCTGGTATTCTGGTCTGGTTGGAGCATGCCATACTCCTGTTTCTGTGCCTGGTCCTGTGAGTAAGGATATTAAAACCTTCTTACTTTCATTCCCATGTTCCTGGAGTACTTCTCTGCACTTTGGTCCTACTACAAACCCAAATTATGACAGAAGGAACCAGCGTACTGGACCAAACGGAAAGGTTAAAAAGTGAGTTTAAAAAAGGAGAGGGGATTGCCAGGTTGTTTTCTAACCTCCGGACTTCTCCAGGCTCTCCTTGGCAGAGATTAGAGGTGGCTAACCGCCGGAAGGACTGGCTGGAGGAATGGCGTGGTTTTTTCCCCCAGAATCCTCTAAGCCACGAGATTATCGAAAAAGAGTGTCAGAGAGCTCTGGCAGAGATTTGCTCTCCCATCCCAAGGCTTCCTGCTTCCTCCTCCTCTCGCCTCACCATTGAGGGTTCTGCCGGCACTTCAGCTCCTGCTTCAGCTGAGCGTTGGTCAGACGTTCCTGATCCTGTTCTGGGTCCTATTCTGGAGGGGTCCGAAGACGAACCCTCCTCACATCCTGTTCCTGCCCGTGAGGGGTCCGGGGACAGACTTCCTCCACTTCCGGTTCCTGCTCTGGAGGAGCACGATGATGGGCTGCCTCCACTCCTGATTCTTGTCCCAGAGGGGCCCGAGGACGAGCTGCCTTCACTTCTGGTTTCTGTTCCAGAGGAGCTCGAGAACGAGCTGCCTCCACTTCCTGTTCCTGTCCTGGAGGAGCTTGAGGACGAGCTGCCTCCACTTCCTGTTCCTGTCCATGAGGGGTGCGAGGATGCACTTCCTCCACCTGCTGTGCCTCAGCGGCCTCGCCGCAGATCTCCAGGGCCCCGCTGCAGGTCTA
The DNA here is from genome assembly GCA_036173005.1 of Crenichthys baileyi. Lineage (NCBI taxonomy): Eukaryota > Metazoa > Chordata > Actinopteri > Cyprinodontiformes > Goodeidae > Crenichthys > Crenichthys baileyi. The sequence continues at coordinate 551,169 of JAHHUM010002064.1, read as the reverse complement.
CAGGGCTCAGCCTCAGATCTCCACAGCCTCGCAAGGGTACCAGCGGTTTCAGCACCGCTCTCCAGGGGTCCACCGTGGTTCCGGGTCTCCAGAGCTCATCCATGGTTCTAGGTCTCCCGAGCTCCACTGCCGGCTTCCTTGTGGTCGTCCTCTAGAGCACCTGCTCCGAGGGTCTTTTACACGGCTGGGCTGGCCTCCAGACAATATTCGTCGTGGGTGCTTCTGGTTCCGCAGCCGACCTCCTAACTCTGGGTTTTGCCGGGACTTCCTCCTGGTCGTCATCCTGAACTCTGTGCCCGCACGAGATGACCTCCTGGTTGATATTTGCCACAAGCCAGGTTGAGGCCACTGTGAACGTGGATGAAGAAGCTATGGTGAAATAAGACCAAATTTTTACTTTTTGTCTTACATGCACAATGCTCTGTGTGGCAGATAACCAACACTGTTCATCATCCTGAACAAACAATCCTAATGGTGAAGCAGCTTTATGTTGTGGAAATACTTTTCTTTAGCAGGGACAGGGAAGCTGCTCAGAACTGATTGATGGATGGAGGTATGAATTCAAAAAAGTTGACACTGAGATGGAGGTTCACCTTACAGTAGGACAATAACACTAAACATACGGGCAGATGTTTAGTGTCTGGTTTGGTTCAAAGTTTGTTCATGTGCTAATGCGGTCCAGTCAAAGTCTGGATTTAAATCTTGTTGAGAATCTATTGCAAGACTTGTCCGCAGTGTGACAGAGCTTAAGCTAACAGGAAAAATTTCAGTCTCTAGATGTGAAAACCAGCAGAGAGATACTTCAAAATAGTTACAACTGTTAATGCAAAGAAGGTGGTTCTACAGAATATTGACTCACGCAGGCTAAATACAAATGCACTTCACATTCTTCGATTTTATTTGCAAAAATAGGTAGAAATCTTCTTTTCATCTCATAGTTTTGCACTATTTTGTGCTGGTCTGTCAGGAGGATATACTGAAGAGTCTGGCTGTAATGTGACAAAATGTGAGAAAGTGGCATAAATACCTTTGTCATTTTCTACTGCTTATTCCATAGTGGGTCACGGGGGAGCTGGTGCCTATCTCCGGCAGTCTATGGGCGAGAGGCGGGGTACACCCTGGACAGGTTGCCAGTCCATCACAGGGCAACACACAAACAACACACTCATTCACCTAAGGGCAATTTAGAGTGACCAATTAACTTAACAGGCATGTCTTTGGACTCTGGGAGGAAGCTGGAGTACCCGGTGAGAACCCTCGCATGCACTGGGAGAACATGCAAACTCTATGCAGAAAGACCCCCGGCCGGGAATCGAACACAGGACCTTCTTGCGGCAAGGCAACAGTACTACCAACTGCGCCACCGTGCAGCCCGCAAGTTACTGTAAATCCCCTAAATATTCAAACTCAAAACCAGGAGTATGTTTCCCACATGTGCAGGTGTGTACATTACTTTTGCCAGCCAGCATGTGCCATGCAGTTCAGCCTTGTCTTGTTAGTGTGCAGTCACCTGACCAACCTGTCTCATCCTTTCACGTCAACCAGCCTCTTATTCCTCGCTCGCTCCCTCGCTCGCAAACACACATATACACAAACTCCCGCTCAGGCCATCCTCCGGCCATGTCTGTGTCAACGTTGCATCTGGTAAACACGACAATAGACACGTACTCCTACCGCACATAGGCAGACAAACATGCAAGGAGACAGACCCACACGTCCAGACTAACAGGATAATGACTGGACAATTAGGCACATGCTTGATCTGTCTGGATGTATCCAGTCATCTTAGGCCCTCCAGCAGCCATTATTCAGGCATGGACACACCGATCCAAACACACACACAAACACACGTATACAACACAATACACTGATACACACTTTACTGGATGGAGTACTGTGAAAAGCTGTTTGTGCCACGAGTCTGACCTCTCTGATTCAATGTATAGTATGTTTGTTTATGGTTTTTAATGTTGCAGATGGGTGTCATAAACTAACTGACCTTTTAAAATAGATTTACCTTTTATTTTTAAAGCTTCTGAAAACAAAATGTATTTTTGATTTAAAAGCCTTCCTATTTCCTTTTGTTTAAAAGTCCAAAAATGGCATCATCGTCATTCCAGTGATATACACACATTTTTATGAATTTAACAGTGTGAGATATTGTCAAAATTTAATTGCTCTTTTATTGAATTATTAGGCACATCCAAGGCATGAAGGCTTTTCATTTTGGTCAGTTTTGTGCAGATCTGCGTTGTTTTGGATGGATGGATGGATGGATGATGGATGGATGGATGGATGGATGGATGGATGGATGGATGGATGGATGGATGGATGGATGGATGATGGATCGAGTTAAATATGTAGAGTGCATGCATATGTAGGAAGAGTGTATTTGATTGTCCCTTTGTTGTTGGTAATATGACCCTTAACCCTAGCTGTACTCCATTTGAATGGATGATCCTCACCACCATCATAGCAAACTGCATTGTCCTGGCTCTGGAACAGCACCTTCCTGATGGAGACAAGACCCCTTTGTCCGAAAGACTGGTAAAACAACCTTGACACAAGCATATGAAATATACACACACCACTTATGCACACAGCCATTGAGTGCAGTTATGGGATTATACTGAAAGGCCTGCAAACACAGGGAGATGTAATGGAGAATGGAAACATACATTCAAAAGGTCAGAAGAGTACATATAAACACATGTGTGAGCAATGACAAACAATACTAACAGTGTATAAATACAAGAACTAAAATTACAACTGCAAACATTGAGATATCAAATTATTGTATGTGATGTTAATTTCTTTGTACAACTTTGTTTTTACTTATTTTCTATTATAGTTTATTATTAACATGTGGATCATTCTTAAATTTGAAATGTTTTCTTTCTTCAAAATGCAGTTATTTAGCATTCCATAATCATTATTTCTTCCCAAATCTCCTAATCAAAACCAGTCTGTTTGTGCAAAAACATACCCACAGTCTATCTGCAACTAACCCTGCACTTGATTTCTCAACTTTCTCTGAATATTCATACCCCATACTTTGTTTGATCCTCCATATTCTCCCTTTTCCCCTTTCATGCCCTCCTTCTTCCATCCTTATGTTCTCCATCCCCTTACCTCTCTCTCCTGTAGGAAGAGACAGAGCCCTACTTCATTGCCATCTTCTGTTTTGAGTCTGGAATCAAGATCCTGGCTTTGGGATTTGCATTACATAAGGGCTCCTATCTAAGGAACGGCTGGAACGTCATGGACTTTGTAGTAGTCCTCACTGGGTAAGTCCACAGTAAGAATTGTAACAACCTTGGATTTATGTAATTTTATTTTTATTGTGTTAATTGTAAATTTAGAATCATTCTGTTCTGTGACAATTTAAATATCTATTTTTATTATTGTTTTTAACATAATCTTTTCGTAAAAGGCTTGGCTTAGTTTGTTTGTTTTCTATTATGTCTTTGTCACTGAAATGGTACATAATGTCTCATTCCTTTGGAAAAGGAAACATGGCTACTAGTTTTGCTGATTGCTATGTTTTGGTGTAACAATCTGATGCTGATAATCTTTACATTTTATGTCTCCTAAATGTGTATTTTCAAGATTTTGAGCAGTAGGCAGTTAATTTTATTATTGTTAGATATTAGTTCAGCTATCAGTTGTACGTGTAGAAAACATACAGAAATAATAGTTAAGTAGAAAGGAGGAAAACAGGCAAGCACAAAGACATGTTTACTTGGTTTTCGAAATTATATTATAATGTAATGTAAATTAGGAAATATTATCTGTTTCTACATTTATTCTCAACCTGTGCATGTGCCTCCTGTGTCATGACTTTCTCCTTTCTCTAGTATCAAAAAGACTAATGCAGCCGTAGTGGAGGTCTTGTTTGACAAGGTGTGCATGTGTGATCTGGGCCACTCCCGCCTTAGCCGCTATCCTCCTTTAATGAGGACACAAACACACACATACACATACATGGAAAGACTGGATCAGAGCCCCCCTGCAGGGAGCAGCAACCAGGGCAAAGTGAAATGTCACTTTTCCAAGAAGCTGGTTTGTTGTTATGGCAATGGCAGGAGGGGAAGCAAAGATTCTTCCATTTCCCTTCTTTTTTGAGTGTTTCTTTTAAATCCTGATGATCAAGATCATACTGAAATGCCTAAGTCTCAGTTCTGACACTATTTGAACTGATGTAATTACTTACATTTTTGACTTCTTCGTATAATTGATAAATTCATTCAAATTCAATTAATGAAAATATGCTTGGGCTGCTTTCACTTTAAGATTTTGTATCCTATTGCAAAAATGAACAGAAAATTAAAAGCTGTAACAGTCTGTATGAAAGGTGTGTTACAATGTAGCTGCAGTGTCATGCAAAGTATTCATGCCCTTAGAACTTTTTTCTTCAACATTTTGTTGCATTACAACCACAAGCTTTGTTGTTTTTTATTGAGATTTTACATGAATGAACAACACAATGTATTGTGTGATTGTGCAGAAGACCAAAAATAATAGTTTTGTTTGTCTGTTTTCAGAAATATAAATCTGAAAAGTATGTCATGCATATCTTTACTCTGATACCCCTAAATCAATTGCAACCAATTGCCTTTGGAAGTCACCAAAGTAGTAAAAGGTCCACCTCTTTGTAACTTAACCTCAGCCATAAATGTGGCTGTTCCATGAAGGCCTCAAATGTCTGTGAGCAAACATCATAATGAAGACCGAGGAACACAGCAGACAGATCAGGGGAAATGTCATAGAGGATGTTTAAAGCAAAGTATGGTTATAAAGCAATGTCCCTAGCTTTAAACATTTCACAGAGAACTGTTCAGTTCCTCCGAAAATGGAAAGAATATGGTTGAACTACAAACCTACCAAGAATAAGCCATCCAGGTAACCTGACAGGCTGTGCAAGGAGTACATTAATCAGAGGAGTAGCCTAGAAGCTAATGCTAACTACGGAGGAGCTGCAAACATCTTAAAGTCTGTGGAGAATCCATTGACAGGACAGTTATCAGCCATACATCTCACAAATCTGATGTATTTTTATAAGTGACAAAAAGAAAGCAATAGATAAAAGAAAGGCATACAAAGTCCTGTTTGCAGTGTGCCAGAAGCCATGTAGGGGACACAGCAAGCATGTGGAGGAACTTGCTGTGGTCAGATTAGAGCAAACGTTTTGGTCTACATGTTCCATGTATTTTATGTTGAGGTAAAACTAACACTGCATGTCACCCTAAACACACCAACATCACAGTGAAACATGATGATTGCGCCATTGCATTTTTCTTCAACATTTGAGGTATGGGTGGAGGGTTACCCTCCTGCAGGACCATGTTCATAAACATACAGCCTATAATACAATAGAATGGTTTATATCAAAAAATATCCCTATATTAGAATTGCAAAGTTAAGGCATAATTCCAATGGAGCATCGGTGGCAAGATTTGTAGGAATTGTCTTTCGCAGATGCTCTCCATCCGAACTGACTGAACTTGAGCTAATTTTGCAAGAAATACTCCAAATTTTAGTCTCAAGATCTGCAGAGCTGGTAGAGACACCCAGACTTGCAGCTGTAATCGGAGCAAACATTGGTTCTCCAAAGTATTACCTCTGGGGGCTGAATACAGATACACCTCATATTTTTCAGTTTTTCATTGTAAAATATATTTAAAACCTTATTTTCCTTTAGCTTGACTGCTTTTTGTTGGCTATTAACATAAATCCCCTTAATATAAGTTTGTGTTTGTGAAATGAAAAAAGGTGGCAAGGTTCAAGAGGTGTGAGTATTTTTGCAAAACACTCCAACAGTTGACTGACAATAGTGTGCAACCCCTTTTACAAGTGCAGCTTCAAATTCACGTCACTAAAACTCAACTCTTTTTCCAGTACAATGGGTGAATGGATGGATGGATGAATAATAGCTAGATACAGTAGATGGTAGATGATCTGGAGAGAGAGAGGCAGAAGAAGCCATCTGAGACCAAATGAAGCCCCTTGCCAGAGTAGCAGTAGGGTACTTCTGCAGCTAGATTGCAGAAGAAGGCAAAAAGCAAGGAGGAGGTAGAGGAAGGAATCACGTGACAGTGTATCTCCTTTCCCCTGGGCTCTGCATAACAGAAGACACTGAAAAAGAGGGAAGGGACAGAAGAAATACAAGATTTTCTTTAGGTCCTCTTTTTTCCTTAATAGACACAGAATGGAAGACATAAAACAGCACAAAGCTGGAGACTGCAGGAAGGACGAGTGATGGCTGTGGGGACAGGAAGAGTGAGAGTGATGTATGGAGGAAGAGAAAGAGAGAGAGGTGTGGAAGAGGAATGGAAGGGAGGGAGGAGGGGAGGCAAAGATGGAGATGGAACAAAGGAGGAGGGGAGGGAGAGAAATGAAAAATGCATAGAGGGAATGAATGTGTGTGTAAGCGCTGCAGTAACCTGCTTTCGTCAGCCCTCTATGATCAATCACTCAGCGCAGCCTATAAAACACACACTGCTGTTTCCTCGTGGTGGACACGAACACACACATGAGCACACACACTATCTCTTTCTTTAGTCATTTAAGTGTACATTCAGGATTACTGTCCAGCATCTCGACTGCAAGTTATAGGGGCATTACAAAGCACTGCTTTCAGTCATGTAGAACAATTCACATAAAAAAGGTGTAAATACATTCTAAAGGAGCTCTTGTGTTTGTAAATGCAAAATCAAGTCGAAATTCTCCCTTTGCATGTGGGCTGAGTTAACCCTGAGTTTTGAATTTGATGCATTCCTTTCAATATTTATACATTTAAAATGAAATGGGTGGTGTGGTTGCTACATTTAAATTATCCATCCAGTACCCTTTAGTCTGCTGTTCCATGCAGCAATGTGCAGATGATTCCTGTCTAGAATATTCAAGAAAAGGTCATGTAAAAGGAGGATTATGAACTGTGATCAGTCTATGAGGATACTCATAAAAACCATGGAAAAACAACAACAACAAAAAAACATTAATTGGCAATGTTTTGGGAATGCTGCCCTTCTTCAGAACAACAGCGCAGAAAAAGTGGATTATAAAATTTAAAATATTATTATTATTAATAATATTATTAATAATAATAAACTTGTGTCATACAATTGCTTTAAATCCTCCAAATTGCAATTTGGTGGTTTGTTTGTGCTCGTATTTAGAATAAGGTGATTTAAAATACCTCCAACAGTAATTGTTTTGAAAGCCATTGCTTTACAGGCCTAATGGTTTGTGCAGCCCCTTTCAAAAGTATTCACACTCCTCAAACATTTACACGTTATGCCTTATACATCCACAAATTTCATTGTATTTCATTGGGATTATATGCGATAGACCAAAACAAAATGGTCCAAAATTGTGAGGTGGAGGATATGATTGTTTTTAAATTTTCTTGCATAAAAGAAGTTAATTGGTCTTTAGCACGCTTTAATACAAAAATTACAATTTGATCTTAACCTTCCCATTGTAGCTCTGACTATGTTTTTGGGTCCTCTCAAGTATTTAGAAGCCTATAAGAGTTTTTTTTTTTTCAAGATTGCTCCATAATTAGCTCCTTCTATCTTCTTACCACCTTTCACCAACTCCAATGTCCAAGTTGTAAAAAAGCCTTCCTACAGAATAATGCTACAAACACCATGTTTCATAATAAGGATGATGTGTTCAGGGTATGTGCAGTGTTGTGTCACACATAAAGGTTTTCACGTAGGCTGTAAAGATAATTTTTATTGCATCTGACCAGAACACCTTCTTCCACATGTTTAATGTCCCCTACATTTGTTTGCTAATGTCCACCAACAACTATCAGAGGCCTTTACAGAGCAATATCTATTATATTGAGATTAAATATAAACTGATCAGACTATTATTTTAATGATATGACTTCTGAAAGCAAGTGGTTGCATTAGGGGGTTGAGTAAAGAGGACTAAATGCAAATTCAGAAACACTTTTATGATTTTTATTTGAAGACTTTTATTTATTTGAAAATTTTGTCTGTTGCAGCAGAAAAACATCTAAAACATGGACCACATTGGCCCCCAAAGACAGCTAATTCATTATAGTTCAGTTAAGCACTTTCATACTGTTACGAAACACACGTTGCAACATTTGAGGCATTTTACCAAGACTAAAGACTTTTAATTTAGTTTCAAATTTCAGTGTTAATAGTGTCAGTCTCTTTTTTTCTCACTTTTGTATTTTCTCTCTTGGTTTCTTGAAGAATGTGTGCTTGCGCAGTGTGAGTCGTGACTGTGCAGGCTTCTGACAGTGTTGTGAAGTGTGTGCACTTGTCTGTATGCAGGCACATGTGCTGACTTCATTCTTGGCAAAGGCGCCGATGAGAGACATACTTGATGGGAACAAAAATTAATGAGAGGATGGAATAAGAGCACAGAGGACACACACACAGAGACACACAAAGGCACAGAGACTAAAGTATTTAGTATTCAGGAACGTTAGCGCATTGATTTTTATTTGCCATGCAGTGACATCACAATGAAATTTAATCATTTACAGTAGAGTCTGGCCCAGCTGATCAATACAAGGACACAAAAGATGTCCCCACCACTCCTCTACCGGTTTTCACCAAGACGGAGTCCAAAAATAGGCACCTGTCATCTCTCAACTATGAAGTGTGTTTTAAGTGAATTCTAAACTATTTACACAAAGAAACCGTATGCCTACTATCTGAACAATACTTTGGAACATAAGTAACTTTGTTTTCACTTATATTTGCAGAAATTCTAAATATGTCCAGCAATAAAAACTAGAAGTGTCATAGTTAAATATTATCCCAATATCAATCCAAGTCCGTTTAGGTTAGGTACTGATACCAATTTTTCAATAGCTGCATGTTTTGAAGCACAACCTTTTGCTATACGTTAGTGGCAATAAAGTTGTGGGAGCCCCCAGCTCTGGAACAAACTTTAGCATAGCGGGTGATTTTAATTTCTTTATTTCAATGTATCTTCCATGGTCGCAAATCAGCTGGATCACCTGTATTATCTGAATCATCCATACTTAACACAAATTTACACAAACGAAAATGCATATGCAATACAAAACAAGGGGATGTGATGTATAAAAACCTTGTATTTTAAAGACAGGCATCAACCTAAAGAGAGAGACGGTGAGTAGTTGTTTTAAGCCAACTAAATACTGCCACTACTGTTATCTGGTATCTAAATGTGTTCTAGCTGATTCAGATGTAAGAAGACAAGCCTAACAATGGCCACTCACACCTGGCATTAAAATCTGTCCTGCGACTGATTTACAGTGTCCCAGTTTACATGCAGATAAACAATAACCCATTTTAGAGCGTGGGCCTTCAGCTGAGCAGCAAACAGATCTGATGATTTTTAACATCAGCAGATCATTGAATGACTTCAACTATGTTCTTATTCAAACATTAACATGGCTCAGATTCATTAGATGTTAAATTTTTATTTAGTTATTTCAGCTATCAATTCTCGTACTCGTACTCGTCATCTTCTGCTTCATCTGGGACCAGGTCGCGGGGGCAGCAGACTCAGTGGAGACACCCAGACTTCCCTCTCCCCAGACACCTCCTCCAGCTCCTCCGGAGGGAGCCTAAAGTGTTCCCAGGCCAGCCGAGAGACATAGTCCCTCCAGCGTGTCCTGGGCCATCCCCTGGGCCTCCTCTCAGTGGGACCTGCCTGGAACACCTCCCGATGGAGGCGTCCAGGAGGCATCCGGTATAGATGCCCTAGCCACCTTAACTAGCTCCTCTCGATGTGGAGGAGCAGCGGCTCTACTCCGAGCCCCTCCCGGACGGCTGAGCTCTTCACCCTATCTCTAAGGGAGTACTCGCCACCCTATGGAGGAATCTCTTTTCAGCCGCTTGTATCCGGGATCTCGTTCTTTTGGTCATGACCCAAAGTTCATGGCCATAGGTGAGGGTAGAAACGTAGACCGCCCGGTAAATTGAGAACTTCACTTTTTGGCTCAGTTCTCTCTTCACCACAGCGGACAGGCTCAGTGTCCCCATTACTGCGACCGATCCATCTGTCTATCTCCAGCTCCATTCTCTCCTCACTCGTGAACAAGACCCCAAGATTCTCGAACTCCTCCATTTAAGGCAGGAACTCCCCTCCAACCTGAAGAGGACAAGCCACCCTTTTCCGGTTGTGAACCATGGCCTCTGACATGGAGGATCTGATCTTCATCCCGGCCGCTTCACACTTGGCTGCGAAGCGCCCCAGTGCGTGCTGTAGGTCTTGGGTAGAGAGGCCAGCATGGGGCCAGCAGGACCACGTCATCTGCAAAACGAGGAGATGAAATCCACTGGTCCCCAAACCAGACCCTTAGCTGCACCTAGAAATCCTGTCCATAAAAGTTATAAACAGGACCGGTGTGAAAGGGCAGCCCTGCCGGAGTCCAACATGCAGTGGGAACAGGTCGGACTTAGTGCCGGCAATGCAAACCAAACTCTTGCTCTGCTTGTACAGAGACCGGATGGCCCCTAATAAAGAGCCCCCGACTCCGTACTCCTGTAGCGCCCCCCACAGGGCACCATGAGGGATACAGTCGAATACCTTCTTCAGGTCCACAAATCACTTGTGGACCGGATGGGCAAACTCCACACTGCTCCTCTTGAAGCCGAGGTTTGACTATCTTCCGGACTCTCCTCTCCAATACCCTGGCATAGGCCTTACCAGGGAGGTTGAGGAGTGTGATCCCTCTATAGTTAGAACACACCGTCCAGTCTACCAGTCCAGAGGCACTGTCCCTGACCGACACGCGATGTTGAAGAGGCATGTCAACCATGACTACAACTACATGACAGCAGGATTGGGGAGATCCTTGAAGTACTCCTTCCATGCCCGATAATGTCCCCAGTCGAGGTCAGCAACTTCCCACCCCCACTGTGAACAGTGTTGGTGAAGAACTGCTTCCCCCTCCTGAGGCGTCGGACGGTTTGCCAGAATTGCCTCAAGGCCAACCGGTAGTCCTTCTCCATGGCCTCACCGAACTCCTCCCAGGCCCGAGTTTTTGCCTCTGCCACAGCCCGGGCCGTGGGACGCTTTGCCATATGGTACCCATCAGCCACCTCAGGTGTCCCACAAGTCAGCCACAGCCGATAGGACTCTTTCTTCAGCTTGACAGCATCACTTACTGCCAGTATCCACCACCGGATTCGGGGATTGCCACCACCGCGACAGGCACCGCAGACCTTGCACCCACAGCTGCGGGCGGCAGCATCGACAATAGACATGGAGAACATGGTCTTCTCGGAAAGTCAGAGATCTGTCCCCGAACCCAAAGGTGCAGGAATGCGACCCTCTCATCCACTGGGGTAAACCCTAACGAGACGGCTGAGCTGGGGAGCAATCAGGAAACCCACCCCAGCACGCCGCCTCTCCCCGCGGGCCACTCCAGAGAAGAAGAGAGTCCAGCCTCTCTCGAGGACCTGGGTTCCAGAGCCCACGCTGTGCGTGGAGGTGAGCCTGGCTATTTCTAGTCGATATCTCTCGACCTCCCGCACAAGCTCAGGCTCCTTTCCCACCAGCGAGGTGACATTTCACGTCCTTAGAGCCAGCCTAAGCGTCCAGAGATCGGATTGTTGAGGTCTCCACCTTCATCCGCTGCCGGATCCTCTTTGCACCGGTCCCTCATGGTTCCCTCTGCAGGTGGTGGGCCCACTGTGGGATGGCCTCGCGTCTCTCGTTCGGGCTTGGCCCGACGAGTCCCGACCCCTAAAACTCATTGTGTGACTCACATAGTATTTGGGGCTACTGTGTAAATACCTAACCTAACTGTGCTATATTTCTAGTTTGGGCTACTATATAATGGCATTGTTGCGTTGCTTGCCAGATGTCATCGTTATGTTGTTTAAGAACAACACCCAAAACGAATCTTGAAGTCCGGTGGTCTATTTCGGTGCAAGGCGCACGTGAAAGTATCTGGTGCGCACAATAATGTTTTTTATTCCTTTTTGGGCTCTGTACTTTTATGCAACGCAGTGTGCGTAATCTAATATAGGTGTGTGCTGTTAGATTTACATCTTTGTCCATTCAGGAAAATATATATTTTTTTAAACCTTTAAACAACTAAGATCGTATTTTAGAATATTTCAGATAGCTCTTTAATCATTTAAAATTGCTAACAGCAGTGCTGATTTTGGCAACACTATTTTCTTTTTTTAGGTGTACAGAGTCTCTGAACCCTCATGCACAACCAGTAAGGGCATCTGTTTAAAGCAGTCCATGCTTAGTATCCATGGATCATCCACAGTTTATTTTGTATTTCTTTTATTATTACATAACAGGGTGTGGATATGCACCTTGTCAATTTCCCTTCTGTTTAGCATCTCCTTCATTACATGCTTTGTGTCTTTTGCTGTATGATATCCATGAAACTGTTGGAGATGATGCCCAGCCTTTGTGTCAACTTTGAGGTTTCCATCTGATTTGCTTTGAGGCAAAGCAGTGGCACAAGGCAAACTTCTTAAGTTAAGAAGTGCACACTAAAAACTATGGTATTCTCAGGTAGCACTGTTGTATAGGATGAGGCTCCACTTGCTTAGAACGAGTTTATTATTGGATACATTTAACTTTTTGCCACTACAAGAAAAATAGTTGGTCACAAAATAACAGCTACATTTACTGGTAAAATGTTTGCATTTCACACAATATGGTTTGCTTTTACCTAGTGTTTGAAAGACTCTTTGGGTTCTAAAAAAGTCATCACACCAGAATACAAGACCTCTCTAGGATCACCGAGAGTTTTTTCTTCCTTACCTGGTAAGCTTGTGAATGGTAATGCTATTTAAAGCAAAATAACAACATAATACAGTTGAGTGAGATAATCTAATTTATGTGATGCTATGGGGGTGGAGTTACAGTACCCTAAGTCAGAGATGCATCTGGCCAGGACACTGAATGACATCAGCTCCCAGAACAGGTGAAACAGGAACATCTGACTCACAGCAGGGACAAATCACGTCAGCGCAAGAGAAGACTATTTCAAACTGGTCTTCATAAACACAGTTTTTTAGCTCTATTGCACCAAGCCATCAGGTACAATACAAAAAAAGATGCAAAGATCCCAAATTGTGAAAAAAACAGAAGTTATACTTTTCTGTTTGTTATGTCTTCTTAAATTGGCTGTCAAGAGATAGCCAGACATTAAAAGGGAATAAAGATCACAGAACCACTGGGAGGAAGAGAGAGAATCGTCTTCATTGAAAGTTGTCCTTTTGCCATCACTTCCATTATCATTATTGCTCTGCAGTCATTTACATGCCCGTGATTCTGCAATACATTTTCCTGCACATTGCAACTTAATGCCCTGTAGGGTCTCTGCTGCTTTTGGACTCACAGTTTTAAGGGTGTTAGGCTGGATAAGCATTGTACTGGCTGTATGCTTGTTGGCAGACTAACAGAATTTGTAGGGTGTGTCATTTTATCTGTGCATTAATTGCTTGATGATAAAACATCCCAGTGTAACATATAGTTTACACCATGGCTGTATAGGAAAGAAAATTAGGCTGGGGTTAGTTTGAAGCAGAATTAGGTCTATGTAAGTGTTACAACTAAACCCTTGAACTTTACTTTTCTTCTACATAGATTTTCTGCTGTCCTGCACACTTTAAATGCCTTTATCATTTATCCCTTTTATCATTTTTTTCATGAAGAGATCATGAAGCTTGACTGCATTATTTTCTTCTAAATTGAATCATCTAATATTAATCCTTGTAATGTTCAATGCTCAATGTTAATTATGTCAAAATCCTGAATTTGAAACTATTTCTATTCTGTAAAATGAATCAATGTTTTAAAACATTTAATGTGCAAAGCAACTCCTAACATAGTTTTAGAAAAAAAGGAAAATCTTTTTCCGGCATCTCACATTAGATTCTCTGGTGTCACAGAAGACATACTCAGATTAGCCAATCTCAAACTCCTCTTAGTTTATTGGCTGTAAAATGTCACACAGCTTCCACGTTGCCTGAAAATTTGTTTCAGATTTTTTGCCCCCTTATGTGTTTTTGCTTAATGAGAAAGTTGGATAACTGAATTTAAGAACCCAACTGAGTTACAGGAATCTGGCCAGTGGCTGGAGCTGCGTTTGAGATCTTACGTCTTACGTCTAACTTTTGAATTAATTCTCTGCAAAGAGTTTTGTTTTTCTTGAGTGCATCTGCTGCTTTCAGCACCATTTATTGAGTTTTAACTTAGCAAGTTAATAAAAATATCAAAGAAAACTCATCTTTCTTTAACTGTCCAGTTGTTAAAAACAACCATTAAAATGTGTAATATATGCTTCAGGTCAAATTAATTTAATTGATTTGTCAGACCTCGCTGGGGGGGAAGGAGCCTGAGCTTGTGCGGGAGGTCGAGAGATATCAACTAGAAATAGTCAGGCTCACCTCCACGCACAGCGTGGGCTCTGGAACCCATCTCCTGCAGAGGGGCTGGACTCTCTTCTACTCTGGAGTGGCCCACGGGGAGAGGCGGCGGGCTGGTGTGGGTTTGCTTGTTGCCCCCCAGCTCAGCCGTCTCGTGTTGGGGTTTACCCCAGTGGATGAGAGGTCGCATCCCTGCGCCTTCGGGTTGGGGATAGGTCTCTGACTGTCGTTTCGGCCTACGGGCCGAGCGGTAGTGCGGAGTACCCGGCCTTCTTGGTGTCCCTGTCGAGGGTGCTGGATAGTGCCCCTCCCGGGGACTCCATTATTCTGCTGGGGGACTTCAACGCCCACGTGGGAAACGACAGTGACACCTGGAGAGGCGTGATCGGGAGGAATGGCCTCCCCGATCTGAATCCGAGTGGTGTTTTGTTATTGGACTTCTGTGCTAGTCACGGATTGTCCATAATGAACACCATGTTCAAGCATAAGGGTGTTCATCAGTGCACTTGGCACCAGGACACCCTAGGCAGGAGGTCAATGATCGACTTTGTTGTCGTATCATCAGACCTTCGGCCGCATGTTTTGGACACTCGGGTGAAGAGAGGGGCTGAGCTGTCCACTGATCACCACCTGGTGGTGAGTTAGATCCGCTGGAGGAGGAGAAAGCCGGACAGACTTGGCAGGCCCAAGTGCATAGTGAGGGTCTGCAGGGAACGGCTGGTGGAGCCCTCGGCCAGGGATGTATTCAACTCCCACCTCCGGGAGAGCTTCGGCCAGATTCCGGGGGATGTTGGAGACATAGAGTCCGAGTGGACCATGTTCTCCATGTCTATTGTCGAGGCTGCTGCCCGTAGCTGCGGCCGTAAGGTCTGCGGTGCCTGTCGCGGCGGCAATCCCAGAACCCGGTGGTGGACACCAGCAGTAAGGGATGCTGTCAAGCTGAAGAAGGAGTCCTATCGGCTGTGGTTGGCTTGTGGGACTCCTGAGGCGGCTGACGGGTACCGTGAGGCCAAGCGTGCTGCGGCCCGGTCTGTGGCAGAGGCAAAAACTCGGGCCTGGGAGGAGTTCGGTGAGGCCATGGAGAAGGACTACCGGTTGGCCTCGAAGCGATTCTGGCAAACAGTCCGGGGCCTCAGGAGGGAGAAGCAGTGCTTCGCCAACACTGTTTATAGTGGGGGTGGGAGGCTGCTGACCTCGACTGGGGATATTATCGGGCAGTGGAAGGAGTACTTCGAGGATCTCCTCAATCCTGCCATCACGCATTCCCTGGTGGAAACAGAGGCTGGGGACTCGGGGTTGGACTCTTTCATCACCCAGGCTGAAGTCACCGAGGTGGTTAAAAAGCTCCGCGGTGGCAAGGCTTCGGGGGTGGATGAGATCCGCCCTGAGTACCTCAAATCTCTGGATGTTGTGGGGCTGTCATGGTTGACACAGCTCTTCAACATTGCGTGGGGGTCGGGGACAGTGCCTCTGGACTGGCAGACTGGGGTGGTGGTCCCCCTTCATAAGAAGGGGGACCGGAGGGTGTGTTCCAACTACAGGGGGATCACACTCCTCAGCCTCCCTGGTAAGGCTTACCCCAGGGTATTGGAGAGGAGAGTCCGGCCGATAGTCAAACCTCGGCTTCAAGAGGAGCAGTGTGGTTTTCGTCCTGGCCGTGGAACACTGGACCAGCTCTAAACCCTCTACAGGGTACTTGAGGGTTTATGGGAGTTTGCCCAACCTGTTCACATGTGTTTTGTGGACCTGGAGAAAGCATTCAACTGTGTCCCTCGTGATGCCTTGTGGGGGGTGCTCCAGGAGTATGGAATCGGGGGCCCTTTATTAGGGGCCATCCGGTCCCTGTACGAGCGGAGCAGGAGTTTGGTCCGCATTGCTGGCACTAAGTCGGACCTGTTCCCGGTGCATGTTGGACTCCGGCAGGGCTGCCCTTTGTCACCGGTCCTGTTCATAACTTTTATGGACAGGATTTCTAGACGCAGCCAAGGGCCGGAGGGGGTCTGGTTTGGGGACCAGTGGATTTCGTCTCTTCTTTTTGCAGATGACGTGGTCCTGCTGGCCCCCTCTAGCCAAGACCTACAGTATGCGCTGGGGCGTTTCGCAGCGGAGTGTGAAGCGGCTGGGATGAAGATCAGCTCCTCCAAGTCAGAGGCCATGGTACTCGACCGGAAAAGGGTGGCTTGTCCTCTTCAGGTTGGAGGGGAGTTCCTGCCTCAAGTGGAGGAGTTCAAGTATCTCGGCGTCTTGTTCACGAGTGAGGGAAGAATGGAGCAGGAGATTGACAGACGGATCGGTGCGGCTGCCGCAGTAATGAGGGCACTATGCCGGTCCGTTGTGGTGAAGAGAGAGCTGAGCCGAAAAGTGGAGCTCTTGATTTACCGGTCGGTCTACGTTCCTACCATCACCTATGGCCATGAACTTTGGGTCATGACCGAAAGAACGAGATCCCGGATACAAGCGGCTGAAATGAGCATCCTCCGTAGGGTGGCCGGGCACTCCCTTAGAGATAGGGTGAGGAGCTCGGCCATTCGGGAGGGGCTCGGAGTAGAGCCGCTGCTCCTCCACATCGAGAGGAGCCAGTTGAGGTGGCTCGGGCATCTATACCGGATGCCTCCTGGACGCCTTCCTTGGGAGGTGTTCCAGGCACGTCCCACCGGGAGGAGGCCCAGGGGACGGCCCAGGACACGCTGGAGGGACTATGTCTCTCGGCTGGCCTGGGAACACCTTGGGCTCCCCCCGGAGGAGCTGGAGGAGGTGACTGGGGAGAGGGACCTCTGGGTGTCTCTGCTGAGTCTGCTGCCCCCGCGACCCGGTCCGGGGTAAAGCGGAAGACGATGAGTACGAGTACGAGTATGAGTACGACGATTTGTCAGACTTATTTGATTTTGGTAACCAGTGAGAGTTATGGACATTAAAGACATTAAAAGTGGATGATAGTTCGCTTGAAAAACATACTTTTGCACAAAATAAACAGTAATAAAATGTGAAATTACTATGGTTTTGTGAAAAGATTAGATATGTAACTGGGGAAAAGTTGCTGGATGGATTAGGTGCTCTAACTATTTCTTTACATCTTTGTCATTGCATTCTTTTCTTATTTTATGCTTTTACCTCAATTAGGCTAATTGCACAGTTAATTTGATAAGTCTGAAATGAAGTCTCACTCCTTGATAAAATTGTTTTGTGGGATAATAGTGGTGAACAAATACCACGCCATTTCCAAGGAATCACAAAATGCATGCCACTTCAAAAAAACAACAACACTCTTTTGTTAAAAGCCTGCTTAGCTTTGGTGCTTTGTGCTCACCCACACACCCTTGTCAACAGAAATAGTCACAGACAGAAACACACACCTACAGACAAATAATGTTAGGCCACCTGGTTGGATAAGGTAAAAAGCATTTGCTGTTTACTATGCCCTCAACATTAATAGGTAAAAAAAAACACTTTGAAAGGTTGAAATTTGACCTCTCTTGAGTATATGGGCATATTATGGAATGGGCTGACATGGTGGTATATACGGTATAATACCATGTGTCAGTTATTTTGATTCAAATAAAAATAAGCTGTTTTTTATACTGCCACTCAAATAATAGAGCATATTAATTATTATAAGAATCCTATTTCCTCTATAACATTTTTTAGTTATTTTGTCTTTAATACAGAGACTTAAGCAAAAATACTGAACAAACTTCCACTATATTTAACAGTAGTTTTCAATTTATATTATACCTCTTTATTAAACCTTGACTATGCAGTTATAAATCATAATAAGCTGGTTAATTAGTTGGACTGTCTGCTTAGGTAGCAAACTGCAGTTGGCTGCTTAACAGAGTTGCCAGTGGTAGCTTTAAAAAGCACATACCATCAGTAAGGTTTATAGGTAGCACACCTTTAGTTTCAGCTCAAGGACTGTCTTTGTTTTTCATGACTGTAACTATTTCCAAATTCCCGAATTTGTTTTTCTTGTAAGCAAAGGACAGTTAGTGTACTCTTTAAGCTAGGTAACTGATAGAGTGCAGTATTGAGTATACTGTAAATATCTCACGGCATATATCCATCTTTTGGACTATGGAAGGATCTTGATGGTTAGATGGAAGTCGGTGGGGGCCGATCTCTTCTGGGCCTACAGGTTCTGCAGTCCAAGGTTTTACTGTATGTAATTTCTTGAAGTTCGTGATATTTTTGCTTCTGCATAAATTTACTAAATGCAACATGCAGATTAGTCGTCATTAGGCGTCACAATGCTTGGAAAATTCAATCTAAAACTACTGCAGATGGTTGACACGCCTCTTCAACATTGCATGGCGGTCGCGGACAGTGCCTCTGAACTGGCAGACTGGGGTGGTGTGTTCCAACTACAGGGGGATCTCACTCCTCAGCCTCCCTGGTAAGGCCTACGCCAGGGAATTTGAGAGGAGAGTCCGGCCGATAGAACACATGCTATACAGACTGTTAACCAGTTGAAATCACATACACACCAATGCCAACCCACGCATGTTTGATAGAAAAGGAATGTAGACTTTGTCCAGACTTTGTGTCCTGGTCAAATGCTAGCACAATACTGCCAAAAAAGGAGGGAAAGTTGGGGCAATCAGAGAGAAAATAAAGAAGATGGAAATTAAGAAGAATTAAAGACCGGGAAAGTGTTGAACTTTTGACCAGAGGTGATTGAAAACACATGTCAATATTTCTGTGCCATAAATTGATAGAGATGAATACATTGTGAAACTTGGTGTTTAGTTGTTGTGGAGGGAGTAAGAGCGTCAGCTGAGTGTTTATATTCTGCTGAGATTAGCAATAATGTGTGGGCAAGAAAATGAACTGAGGGAAAGGAAGGGAGGATGGAGAATATGTTCAAGTGAGTGAGTGCTTCGATATTTCTTCTGCCAAGCTTCAACAACCAGGAAACAAAAGAAAAAAATGTAGAGTGAAATAAAATGAGAATGAAAACTGTGCTTAAATGTTGAAAGAAAACAGACTTGTTAGCGTGGGGCTTGATGGCAGATAGTGCACAAGTTTCATGTTCCTGGGTCGGACCCAGTTCCCTATTTCCTCTGCCAGCCTCCCCCTTGCTCCTAATAAATGGACTCTTCCATGGGAGCACGGTTTGGACTTTCTAGGTGAGGCCTGGGAGAGCACAAGCACAACAGTTGCAAATGCAGCTAAATGTTCTTATTGACAGAACGTTGTGAGATTACACACGGCACAGGATGCGTTTTTAGCCAACACATTTCATTTTATATTGACTAAATAGCGGTGGGGCAATTTTTATATCAAACTGAATTTAAATAAAAATCATAGTAGTTGGGAATCCATTGGTCTGAACTTATTTAGAAGCTGGAATAAAGGGAGGCTTTAAAGATTTTAAGGACTGCAGACATCAGCATCTGAGAAAAGGACAGTGTGTAGATTTACTCAAACAGACACCTGAATGTACTTCAACAGAGGATTAATACATTTTATTTTAAAAATATACTTAATTGTTAAATTTAATGCATTAGATCATTCTATGTTCAAGGTAAAACTTATAAAGAATGTTGTAATCGGAGCGTAAATATATTTCATAAATAGCATCCAAGCATTCTACACTGAATCAATGCACTATAGTTTCCTTCAAGACCATCTCTATCCATCCCGGACATCTTTTAACTAGTGTGAAAATGTGTTTATTAAACAAGCATGGCTTTAAGGGGCTTCCTATTTAGACGTGGAAAGGCTATCATCATTATCCCAAAAGGAATGTTGGCAGAAAAAAATAAAAACGATTGTCAATAATTAAAATTCTATGTACTCTAGTGAGAACTTTCTGTTAAAATGTGCTTTTTTTATTATAAACTTTTATTATAATATTTAATTCTTTATTCCACCTTTAGTTCCTCATTGACTTGTCAGAACTTTCCCAGTAAGTATTTAATAGGAAGTGAAATGGTTATACAGTCACAAAAGGCAATTTTTATTTACAATATAGCAACACATTGTAACAACAGGAGTTCTTTATCAGATCGTCCCCCTATAGAATCTCAATTTTAAGATCATAAAAATATGCTAAGATCACATGAAGACACAAACAAGACCATACAAAAAGAAATGAAAGCTGTATCAAGTTCTTAAAATGCCATAATTAACCTTTGTACCTTAAATAACTCTAGAAAATGCAATTTATTGTCACATTAAATACTTACTTTTATTTGTGATTGCTTTCATTTTTATTGTAGACAATTTAGGAATCATATTATTACCATGCGCCTAATAGTGTGTTTGTGCTTTTGATTGAAATTGACCACTGCAGACTGGAAACACAGCACAAGGGGTGAAGAATTGGTGGTGCTATGATCCATTCGTCTAACAACCACAATCTGGGCTGTGTCAAACGTGCTCTAATCCTTACTTTTGAGGACAGAGTGCTTTTTTGCTGCCTAATATATGCCACTCAGGTGGAATTATACAGAGATTAACAGTGTTAATAACCTTATCTGTCAGGGTCATAATGTTATCCCTCATCGGTGTATGTAAAAATACAGGCCGTAAAGTTTTCATCGCTAATATTTTTAAGTTCACTCATATCTGTCTCATTGGTTTTACAGTACATAACCATGATTTGCTTAAAAAACCTACTGCAAGTGACAATTTTTCAGTTTGTGACAGAGATCTTTCTTAGATTGCAACCAGGCACATTGTTATTTATTTATTGCTCCCTTAAATGCACTGTTGAAATCCCCTAACTTGTGTGTGTTTTATTTTAATCATCTGTGGTCTAATTATTACTTGTGCGTGCATGTGAGTGTAAGAGTGTGTAAGCAATGGTGTTGAATATTGAGGACTCAGTGGGAGACAGTGACTGAATGGGAGCTCACACTGTGGTGACACATGGCTCTCCCACACAACTTCACATGATACACACGTAGCCTATATGCACATGTATACGCGCACACAAGCACATGCAGCTCATGGACTCGTTACTGGCACAAACCTGCTCCAGTATCTTGCATGTTGTCAGTGCATGTGTTATTTTTGCCATTTGTGCTGACAGTAAAAAGATGGACACACACATAACCACCCACATTACACATTAGAATGCACAGTGGCAATGCACACTTTTTATACAGTATTGTTAAGTAGCCATCCTACCACATTCCCACATTCTAAAAAGTACCTTTTCTGTCATCTGACAAAGAAAAATAAGTGGAGTTTTATGTTTTTTATTTTTTTAAGTAACAGATAATAGTGAAAGCTAAAAATAATGTTAAACTTTCTACATACAGTTTCTTAGTATTTGGTAGAGTTGTTTTTTTAAACTGTTCTTAGGTGACATGTTTTAGGTATTCTTTAATCTTTTAATAAATCTTTGTTGGACCCATTGCCCAATCATCCTGACAGAACTGGTGCAATTGAGTCAGATTGGTAGGCCACCTTGCTTGAGTACTTTTTTAGCTCTACCCACAAATTTCTATGGAATTGATATCAGCATTTTCAGGCACTCCAAAACATTGATCTTGTTGCCCTTAAGCCACTTTGTAACTAATTTTGGTGGTATGCTCAGAGTCATCGTCCATTTGGAGCCTCATTTGTGCATGACGATACCTTCCTGGGTGATGTCTTTAGATGATGTGTCAGTATTTCCACATAAGGTCCAGTTCTCATGATGCCATGTATTGTGTGTAGTGTACTAGTCCATCGTGCAGCTGAGCAGCCTAAACAAGATGCCAACCCAGCACTTCATAGTTGGCATGGTGTTCTCAGGCTTGCAAGCTTCCCTCTTCTTAACTAATTACCGAACAAATGGTAAATGAACTGAATTTATATAGTGCTTTTCTAGTTATACCGACCAGTCGAAGTACTTTCCAGCGGTTTTTTAGTTCAAAATTTCATTTTTTTTAAAGTCAGCTTTTATTTTAAGAGGGTAATTTCTCAAAAAAAACTGCTGGAATTACATAAAAATAGCCTCAACAATAATTTCAATTATTATAATAATTTAATATAAAAAATATTGTATTACAAAGCTGATTTTAAAAGGAAATATATTTCATTAAAATGAGCTGAGAATTTAATAGGCATTGAATTATTTCACAATTTAATTGTCACATTATATGTTTATCTATTATTTATTGATGTAGATACTTATTTCATAATGTTTCATTTATTAATTTTAATTTTGAGCACTTTGGTATTTCATGCACACTGGCATGTAACAGGACAAAGCTGGAATCGAAAACAAAAATGAAATGCAAAACAACTACTTTTTTAGTGGTAGTTAGTCTCAAGGACAATATTCTGTAAATATAACACACAGAGACAAACACATTGTCAATTATGCGGTTTCAGCTGCTAAAAATCGATCAACTACTGACCAAAAGTTTGAATTAATTTGTGCGGCACAATATGTTGAATTGCAGTCATCATTGCAATACCAGTCTGTGCAATATTGCAATTGCAAATGACTGATGGGATGCAGTATTTGTAAGGTTATTATATTTTAATGTCGTACATGCAAATTCGGCATGACAATAAAATTTTTGGCCTGTGGGGCAGACTTTCACTGCTGTCTATGCCCACACTTGATGTATATTTTTTTGAGGAAGGAAAAAGAAAAAAGTCAGGAAAATCTGGGTTAATCATGTTGTAATTACATGTTTCTCTGATATCTTGCAGCCCTAAGGTTCATTTAATATTTTCCTTCAGTTTCCTGTTTAACACCGACAGTGGAGACAGATAGGGAACAGGTAATGAAAAATGGAAAAAAAAAATATTTGACACCACTTCACCATTATTCCAATACTTTCCTGTTGAATTGAATTATGAAAGTACTGATTTTATTTTTTAGCAACACTTGGCACCTGCACATTCTGCCAAAAGTACCAGTACCTGGTTTATTATACATCAGTGTGCTAGACTGGTCAGCAATCTCTCCTGACCTAATAAAATAATCTGGGGGTTATTTTCAAGAGGAAGACGAGAAACATCAGATTCAGCAAAGTAGGCTGAATATTATTTATCCAAGCAAACACCACAAGTTTTGAGTTTACAGTTAGGGCATGATGGCATTTCTTTAAGAAATTTTTTTTTAAGTGATCTTACTTATTAAAAATTTCTATGAGGCTATTTTGTAACTGACATGCATGTTAATAGGTTTATGTATCTATTAACTTGTATTTTTGCACCTTTGAATACTGAAGTTATTTTTTTCATGACTCTCCTGTGCTTTTAGTCTTTTTCTTTCTTGTCAGGTGTAATGATTTGTGCAGTGTGTGTGTGTGTGTGTTTGTGTGTGTGTGTCTGTGAGTGTATGTGTGGGTGGGGGTGGGTGGGTGGTATATGCAGGGGCTTTTGATGGGTTAAAAAAATCAATTGCCAGGAGACCCACTACCTATCCCTGTTGCTGCGGCATTGCCGAGATTCCATCAATGAGTAGGGGTTGCGTTTCCCAGGCAACGCTTGTGAATGAGAGCAGATCGGTATCCGTGGAGACTCTGCAAAGAGAGGAATTGCCGGTTACCATGGCAATGCTCGGAACAAGGAGAGACTGGCGAAAGTGAGGGTAGCAGGTGACCTCTGTGATCTTCATCAGGGCTCTCAATCATCATCATCAAATGTTTGCTCCTCATTAGGACAGCTACAGAAGGAATGGAGGAATTGGGAATAAGAACCGTATCAATGTTTTGAATAAGTACCATCAGAAAGGCCTTACAGCAGGCTTAATATGTCAGTAAAAGTTTATATATGTACCAGACATCAGGTACTTGAAATGACTTTAATGTCATAGTTCAACCACAAGTTCAAGATCATATACGTAAGTCTCATAGCTCAAATGAAATGTATTTAGTATGAAAATGAATTAGTCCATCCCATTGAGTTCATAACAACTGAACCCATAACCCATAACATTTTATAATGTTATTACCCATAAATAAAGAAATATATTCCTTTTTTGAGTTCATAACAACTGAACCCAAAAAAGGAATATATTTCTTTATTTATGGGTAATAACATTATAAAATAAAGATTATAGGAAAATAATATTATAGGAAAGAAAATCAAATCTAAAATAACTACTGTTTGACTGAACTATATATATTTAAACAGTGGCAGAGTTGGTAGCACTGTTGCCTTGCAGCAAGAAGGTCACAAGTTCGAATCTTGGTCTGGGGTCTTTCTGTATGAAGTTTGCGTGTTCTCCCTGTGCAGTCGTTGGTTCTCTCTGGGTACGGTCCAAAAACAGAACTGTTAGGTCAACTGAATACTCTAAATGACCTTTACATATCAGTGTGTGCGTAAATGGTGGTTTGTTCTGTGTGTCTTATTTTAGTGGGACATCCATCCATCATCCAACCATCCATTTTCTATACCTGTTTGATCAACCATCTATTTAAAATGACACGATTTCAAATTTTTTTAGTGTAGATGTAGATGATGACTGACATAGTCAAAACAGACTTTCACCTCCCGATGAAACATCCCTCATCTCCACCTTTTTAATCAGTTTGAATGTATTAAGACATGGGGGCGGCCCTGGCTTAGGGCTTCCCTGGATTTCTTTCAATTAAAAAGGGGGCTATAGATACAATGTAACAGATCATAAGAATGTTAAGATTAAGAATGAAAAGGTTGGGTGCATTTTTTTCTAGGACATAACAAGGGAAAAAAAGGACAGTGAACCATGGCATCACTTACATATTTTACACATGCGGAAAAGTTACAACATTTGGATGTTCAACACATATTGCAGTACAGTTTAAAAAGTGTTTGTGTTGCTGTACAGGGTTAATAGCTTGGTGTTTCCCTGCAGCAGGAGCCTCTGTCATCGCCATCTAAACACCTTTTCCCACTGCAGAGAAACGCTTCCTTATTTTATCTCTGGAGTATCTCTGTTTGTCTGCTTCTGCTTCTCTTATGAGTCTTACCATCTCTCTGTCTCAGCAGTTGGATCTAACACTTTTGACACACAGGACTATCACTCCCTTTCAATCTGCTCACTCTTTTTCACGCTCTCTCTCTTAAGGGGATGTTGCCTTTCCTTCTTCACCGCTGCTATTTCATCAAGGACTCTCTGACTTATAAGGACAGGGCTCTTCTGTGATATTTTGTATTTATACAATCTTTGTAATTAAAAAGAATTAAAATAATTATTTAAGTTAATTTTCAGGCAAGAGGAATCATGCAACCATCTGCTTCCACAGCATGTTTAGTGTAACTTAGTTGTGATTCAAAACCAGATTTTTTAAATAGATAAAAAATCCACTAAAAAATATTTTTTTTTTTAGTGGACAGAATACTGCAATTATTATGCAGTCGGCCTAAAGGGGAAGTTAGTATTTTCTAGGAGTGTGGTTTAGCTGTCAGTTTGTAGAAACACAAAGATAAGTTCAGACCGTAGATTCAGGTTAACCGCTAATCAGAGTGGGGTTAGTTCCCAAAGAGATCTTTGGCATCTTAAATGAACTCCAGTTTCAAAAATGCAAAACAAATAAAACTTAGAAAAAGGCAAAGTGGTAATCATAGCCTTTCAGAGTAACGTACTAATGCAAAAGAGAAAAATCCTTAAATTGCATAGAGGTTCAAGTTACTGATATTTGATTATTTCTCACATTGTTGGTCAGGGCCCATCAAGCTGATGATTGACTGATTACCTTCAGATTTCTCAAGAGTGTGGTTCAGGGATTATTTATTAGTCAGTAAATATTTGTCCTATTCCACTTTTTGTAATTCATCTGCTGTCATGTGTTTTAAGTTAACTAGTTAACTTTTAAGTAACTCAGTAATAAAGTAAGTTTTTTGCCCAACATTAGCATTGAGGCCTTACCAACAAATCATGTCGCATTTTGGTTTTCTGCTGATTATGTCTTTAAAAATGTATCGAAGAGCTTTTGTATCCAAGCAGTTACTGTTATACTTCTCAAAATCTAAATCACCTTCTTAGCTGTCAAAACAGCCAGTTTATTTATTCCATTGTTATTGATGTAAAAAGTCAATAGTCGACATAATACATCTGTTTGATAGTTGAGTAGTTTTGATTAATGATGTTTGTTTGCCTGTTCAATTATTGCACCTGAAAACTGTTGACAGCTTCAAGCAGAAAGGATCATAATAATAAATCAAATAATAGTCGCACGATGGTCATAGCTACAATTATAAGTCATTACTCGCCATCATCTATCCTTTTTATCCTCTCAACTAAACTTATGAATACATTAGTATTAGTCTTCCATTGGTTGCATTTATTTCACACTTCTTCCTTATTCATTTATTTTTTGCTATTATTTGTAGCAATTCTCTGTCCACATTTCCCTTCCCAGTTTTCCGTTCAAATGCCGGCATACTCTCTGCTCCATCTACTGGCCATGAGTGTGCACTGTGGGCTGGTTCAGCTGTTGCTAGGGACAACTGCTTCTTGGAGATTTGAGCTGTCTAGCAGAAGGGAATTGTTTCCCTAACATGTAAGCTTTGAAGTAAAAACAGGGTGACAAAGTATTCAAAAACAATGATCCAATGCAAATCTTGTTTTTTTTATCAAAGCTGTATTTGAATGAAACCTCAAGTACTGTACACCAAAAAATGGATCACGGAACTACTTCAGAAAATATGAATTGCTCCGAGATCATGATAGACCGATGCATTTTGCTGAGGTCTAGTGTGTTGAGACCTACAGCATGGCCTTTAACTGTGGCTGTTAAAAATCCATTGAGGAAATGAGTGGCTTGGCTGCCAATGCTGTGTCTCTAAATAAATTACCTCTTACTGGAATTAGCAACAAACCTGAAGAGAGATGGAGAAAGAGTTCATATGGAAATAAAAGGAAAACGTAACAAAAAATGAGTAGGAAACAGGAGAAGGGGTTTCTTTTAGTGCTTAAAATATCCTTGACTGTTTTACGAAACTCTTTTGTGCATGGTATCTCATTTCCAAGTACTGACTATAAATATGTAGACTGCAAGCATTTAGTATAGCAGGCAATGTGCAAATGCCCACAGTTTTCTATAGTATGAAATACAGTTAAATGGTCTTTCCTTAAATCATGGACTATAGTTCCTTTGAAACTACGTTTAATAATGCACTGAATTTGTCCTTTTTCGTGTCTTACAACAGGAGGCTTCTTACTCACTTGGGCTTTTACGCTATGTGGAATTTGCACAAACCCCAACACTGCCTAAACTTCATAAACTTCAATGCATTTTTTTTAGAATTTAAGGTGCATAGTTGTAGAAAAAAAAGAAAGAGAAAGAAAGAAAGAGATTCAGGGTTTTAAAATGTTTTACAAATATGTATGTACAAAGGGCTGTGTAAATTTGTGCTGACTGTCAGATTTGGTGGAGACTGTCTGTGAGCAGCGGTTTCTGTGACGGCAGTTTGAAGCTGCACTTGGACCATATTGTTGCACCAGGGGTTGCTCCATATTGTAGATCAGTTGTTGTCCTCTAGTTAATGCCCTCCTTGGCGGCCTGTCACTTCACAAGCATGGTCATGTCTTTGCAGGTTTGTCGTATAAAAATAAAATTCCAATTAATACATTGAAGTGTGGCCCTGCGATCGACTGGCGACCTGTCCAGGGTGTACCCCGCCTCTTGCCCATAGACTGCTGGAGATTAGCACCAGCTTCCCTGCGACCCACTATGGAAGAAGCAGTAGAAAATGACTGACTGATTGACATCGAAGTTTGCAGTTATAATGTGACAAAACATGAAAATGATCTTTGGGTACAATTACTATTTCATAGCTATGTACACATCTAGATGGGAATGCTCCACATCCTCAAGTTAGCTCTGGTAGCCCACAGACATATGTAAAGGTTAAGTAGTTGTCCTGAGGTGATCAAATGTTTGCATGCTGGACTCCGTGTGTTACTTTTTGTTTGTTTTTCTGCATGAGGCCTGCGATGGTCAGGAAACACATGGAGGGTCCAACTGGACTTCTCCCAGTAGCAGCAAAAATCGACTCTAAGGTCCCTGCCTGCATAACTGAAGCATTTTGCAATGGTTCTTACTTTAAGTAGTAAATGTATAATATGCTGACTAAGTATTGATAGTCAATGAATTTCAATGTATGTCTAAAAGTTATGCATCAGTAGGTCTATATACAAAGTACTGAAGCCAGTACACCCTAAGACGCAGCTGCAGTGCTAAAGTAAACTCAGACCTTTGCTTCTTGGCTGAAAGTCCTCAGATGTGTACCATTGCCTCCATCTATTATCCTTTAGGTAAGTAAGCACCCTGTAAGTGCTGGGAATCCAGATCAGTAGAGATTATTAAGGAGGAAATAGCGGAATCTCATCCTCTTTGCATTTCAGACTAATGTATATGGGGTAGGCCTATATTTGGGTAAATCCGTGGGCATTGTTTGGTTCATTGTATTTTTCATACATTTATTTTGTTCTGTAATGTTTTAAATAGTTAAGCTACCATATTTTTTTGTGGCTGTGCTGGTAAGGAAATAAAGCTGCATTCTTTTAGTCGCT
Source organism: Crenichthys baileyi (assembly GCA_036173005.1). Lineage (NCBI taxonomy): Eukaryota > Metazoa > Chordata > Actinopteri > Cyprinodontiformes > Goodeidae > Crenichthys > Crenichthys baileyi. Next base: position 522,336 of record JAHHUM010002064.1, on the reverse strand, counting down.
CATATGATGCAAATTTGCCAAAAAGACATTCAGCTGTTGCTATGGACACAGGTAGGGTATAACATAAAAATTTAAAGCATGGGTTGCTGATATTAGAGTAGGGTAGAATATACATGTAAATGAATGTATATTTATGAGAAGACTATTTATTAATCACTGATTAACTGAGGACAGTATTACATTTGTTGTTGCTTTTTCTAACTGTCCTGGCAATCTAAACAGAATAGCCTGTGTCATGCACACAAGGGATGGGCGATGTGAAATTAAACATTTTCTCACTATACTTTGTTGTATGTATAGTCATGATGGTAAAAATGACAACAGCAGATATTTAAACTTCATAACATCAGAGCCCAACAAACACAAAAATTGTCTGAAAAAAAACAAAAACAATCAAGTACAAATCAAATTGACTTCTTCAGTTCACAAATACCATTAAGTTGTGCAGGTGTACTATTAAACATCATACAACAGCGTTCATTTTAAAATATATATTTATATTTATTGTTACTTTCATGAAACCAACAGTGGGAAAAATTAATTAATTAATCCTTAATTCCCCCAATAACGATAAATCATACGATAATTGCCCATCCCTGATACACACACAAATGCACAGTTTGCAGATTGCCTTGAGAAACTTATAGGGCAAATAAAATGTTGTTTTGTGCCTTTTGATAAACCGGATCAGGGAAAGATGTGCAATTATTATAATGTGGCATTAAAGGAAGAAAGCAATAATTATAGCTGCAAAAACACTGCTTTCTTTCCCTGTAGAAAATGCAGACATTTCCAACCTTATTCCTGTTGTCTTCACAGTAAAACTCCTCATAAATGTATGAACCATTGAAAATTCACAGCACACACAAAGCCATTGTGGAATACAGAAGTTTTTAGGACCAAAACATTTATTATTACAGCTTTAAATTCACAGATATTATTTGGACAGGTGCTTGTTATTTTAACCTGTCAATATTTCGTATATTTGCTTTTTTTATTTGGGGGTTTGAAAAAGGGGCGTCTGCCACAGGACAGGGTAAATTACCTGCCTTAATAGTGTTTTGTTTCAGCTTTGACAACTGATGATTTAAATGAATTTCCTTTTGTCTGCTTATGTTTATGTGACTTTAGTAAATACTATACAGCACTTGATCTAGGAGGGATACTGTTGGAAAAATGTATATAAGTTATTATTGTTTAATCTAAATCATGTTTATGTCTGAAGTTCTACTATAGTTAAGATGGTTCTTATGATTGTTTTTTAGTGTGAAAAATGGTTTGTGGAAGGTTAAGGAATGCGGTCTGGAGTGGATCACTCCCTGGACATGACAAGCTTATATCATATATGGGAATGACTACTCTTTAAGGTTGAAATCTCTGTAAGAATTGGCTGAACCAATTCCCGCTTTTTGCTTGTAAGAATGTGAGTTGTAAATAAAAGGCTGGTGCAAGGATTTCTCCCTTTGTGAGAAGGAAGTCGCTGTTCTGGCAGAGGACTGTCTCACCCTTGCAAGTCAAACTTACTTAGTTCACTTGTGTCTTTAATTACACTTGTCTGTGTTTATCAGCTTTCTAATTATAACTCTAACAGATACTATACAATGCAATAAAATAAAATTAAATAAAATTAAATTATACATCAGATTTAGAAATTACTTTGGAAATTTGTTGTGGTAATTCATGGAAATGCTTTACCAAGATAGAGAAAGTGATAAGCAGTGGTTAAGTACATGGGTATGCAATGAAGGGTAAGAAATGACTACTCTAAATTCCAACCAAATGTTTTTTGTCTGTGCAGGATTCTGTCCTCTGTGGGGTCACAGCTGGATCTGAGGACGCTTCGAGCTGTGAGAGTGCTGCGGCCACTAAAGTTGGTGTCTGGAATTCCCAGTGAGTTGTGATTTATTTATTATTCCTAATAAACAAGTAACTTTCAACATCCACCATTGGCCCTTTGGTTACTGAATTAAAGAGGAAATTTCCATTTACCTTCACCAGAATATGCATAAACTGTCAGCATTTAGCTTAACTACTATAACTGAGAAAATACTTGCGTGCATTTAGGAACCTTGTTAAATTTGTCTTGGTTTAGTTTTATCCCCATCTTCAGTCATTGTATTAAAATTTTTTAGTGAAGGTAATAATTGCTAAAATACAATATTCACATGCTCAAAGGAATGGACAGGTTTATAAACTTATGTTAACCCACCCCTTCTCCTGTGACATTATTCCCGTCACTTCTTATTCATCATGGAAACATACTTAATTCATACAAACTTTGCAATCTATAACAACAACAATCAATTGTCACAACAGTCAACCCCCATTAAGTGGAGACAGACATTTTAGAATGTCTCCAGATACATTAGAACGTTGAATGTATTATTTGGTGTTTAGAAGTAAAAGGCGGAGTGAAACAACATACCTCTTTCAGCTTCCTCTTGGTGTTTTTGTTCCAAGCATCTTCTGAGTATTTTACATTGTCATTCAGGCCTACAGGTGGTCCTCAAGTCCATAATGAAGGCCATGATCCCCCTGCTTCAGATTGGCCTGCTGTTGTTCGTGGCTATCCTCATGTTCGCCATCATCGGCTTGGAGTTCTACATGGGAAAATTCCACACGACCTGCTATGATGACATTACAAGTAAGCACACAATGAGAATGATGAGTAACTGTATCCATCAGCTGCAATACAGTAAAAGACATGGCCACTAAAGGGAAAAAATGGTAAAATGTTTAAAAAAAACAAAGCCCAGTTTGGCTGTTTTCCTTTTTCATTTTTCTGGAAAAGAGTAAATTTCAGGTCCACCCCAATAACAACAAATCACCCAGATCTTCAGGGGTCCTATCACACTACCACCTATGTGGCAGACTGTTTTTGGAAATGTTCTTAGTTATATGCCAGATGTAATGGGATGCACAACTTACAAAAAACTTTGTCTTAACAGTCCAAAGAATAATATCCCAAATATAAGCAGGAATTTTCACATTGGAACTCTCCCTTGAAGCCATATTTACCCAGTCTTTCTTATTGTTGAATAATAAACACAGAGCCCAACTGAGGCAAATGAGGCCTACAGTGCTTTGAAATGTTGTTCTGTGTTGTTTTATCCTGCATGAGTTATTGATGTGCTTTTGGAATAATTGTGGTAAAACTTGTGCTGTTTCATTTTTAATTGTTAGTCACCATCTTTTTGTCTTTTTCTGTCTCTAATCAGAAGAGACAGTGGAAGAACGTCCATGTGGTAATAAAACACCTTCCCGATTGTGCCCTAATGGATCAACATGTAGTCCTGGATGGATTGGACCAAACTATGGCATCACCCAGTTTGACAACATCCTGTTCGCTGTTCTCACAGTCTTCCAGTGCATCACTATGGAAGGATGGACAGACATGCTCTACTACGTACGTCCAGCAACAGAAAAGCTAAATCTTTCTTTGGAAATAAAAGGAAAAAAAACTTTATTGATACTTCTTTTATAATTGGAACAAACTGTGAAGTTTTACTTTACATCCAGTCACATTGCTAATATTTGGACATGCTCTGTGTTTCCACCATTCATATTTTTGACTCTTCTGAAAATCAAAAAGGCCAGCAATTTATTATGTTATTCGAAAACATTTTAGCCACCAGTTAGCAATAGGATCATTCCAGTTTTTTGTATTTTTTCACTTTTACCAAAAGTATTTACTGAACCCTGAACATTTTGTATGTCTACACCACGTCTAAATAGCTTACTTTGGGAAATTAAGGGCCAGTTATAATAAAAATGACAGTTCAGATACTATGTCCACTGTGGAGGACAACCATGTCCTTGTTTTGTACAACTTAGATATGTTATATGCATAAAATCTTAAAATATTCTAAGGAAAATGGGAACTCCCCACCAATAATAATAATAATAAGAAGAAGAAGAATTATTATTATTATTGGTATTATTATTAATATTATCATTATTATTATACATGACATCACTAAAATTGTAACTTCAAAAGTGAGCTTCAGCTCCATTTTTTTTCTTGAAAATGATCTCAAATGATCTAAACAATTTTATGGTAGTTCTCAGCCATCAGTATTTGTAATGATATCATAATCATATTCATTATCAAGATAGCAGCGAGTGATGTTTATCACAGAACATGACATAAAATACTATCTGAGAACATTTATTATTATAGCCCACCTACAGACTTGCAAAGATGTGTGGAAATTGACGTTTGGTTGTTATTTTCTTTGTCTAAATGAAGGAAAATGTATTTTAAAGGAGTTTAGATTAAAATTATGCTTTAATTCTTTATCTGTCCAACAATGATGCTCCAATTTCTCCTCCGTTTTCATCAGTTTGACCTCTTCTCATCTGCCCTTTTTTGCTTTTTGAGACCCTCTAGCCTCCCCCTTTCTTCAGGTCTCTATTCTGGTCCGTCTATATTTAACATCTTGTCTGATGGATGAAGCCTGACTTCCACACTCACACATGCATTCAGGAGGAAGCCAATGAAAGTTTAATAGCCATGTGGCAGCTTGTATTGTGTCATCTGGATAAAGATAAACCTGACACATGCACACAGCACCCAAGCAGTCAATGACCAGGTGACGGATCCATTTCGAGAGTTTCATGGAATGATGGAAAAATTATACCACCAGTAATGTAATTTTTCTTATTGTCAGTTGAGTTTGTTCAGTGGGAGAGGCAAATGTAAGACACTGTGTTTGTGTTCTCAAACACAACAACTAAATGTGGATGTAAAATTTGCTGCTAAGATTGTGGTTCATATATTTTCTTCTGAATGCAAACAGATAGCACAAACTCTCAGATTTGCCTTTTTGAACAAAATAGGTACTTTCTTAACAATTATCAAATACACAAACACACTTTTCTTATATATTTTTTGTTGTTGCAAAACTTTTCATCATTTAAATAGTCTTGAAACTTTTATTCCATTGTATACTTACATAAAAGCTCATACACTGTGCATGAGCACAACTATATACTTAATCCATGACACACTTGATGTATGTATAATTTATTGCTTATTATATTCTGCAAACTTTAGTTTTAAACCCTGTTTCTGTTTTGTCGGGGACATCGGATTCCAGTTAGGGGTGAGTTGACTCCTATGAAATAGGACAGATTATGACACCAATCAAAAAAAAAGAGCAACAGTCTGCTGGTAACTATTATTATAAAACATACTTTGAACCGGTTTTAAAAGCAAGCTCGAAATGCCCCCTGGTGTGTAGAAAATAATGCACGGTTGGCTCAAAATGTTCAGTGCCAGACAGTACCCAAAAAACAAGACCAAAAAAAACAAGGCCAAAAAATGAACAAAGCTACAAATATTGAAAATATTTGAAAATATATTAAACCCATGAAAAACATGTCATGTGAAACCTACTGGATTATTTTTCTCATGTTATACCAAATAAATACGTCTCATGTGCAAGCCATGTGTCATGGGATACAAGATGATTACAGATTTCCCATTTTAAACTGTCTTTAGCACCTTTTATTGGTGGTTAACATGGTTAGCATGCCTAGCTTTACCAAAAACAGCAATCTCTGTGTGTATATTACATTATTTAAAGTAAAAGTGACTGACTGAACTGTACTAGACTAAGACAGCTTAGAATAGTCTCTCTTAAGGTTATGACAATATTGAAACAAATACTGTCTTGAGGAGTAACAGCTAAGACCGCTTCATGTGGCATCTCTCTTGCAGAGCAATGACGTGGAGGGCAGCATGTGGAACTGGATGTATTACATCCCCCTTATCATCATCGGCTCCTTTTTCATGCTCAACCTGGTGCTGGGTGTACTTTCAGGGTATCGTTTGAACTATATCACTCTATCTGTAACTCTCTATAAACAACTTCCTCATTTCACTTTGCTTCTGTACACTGGCAAATGTTTTCTTCAGTTTACACTTTGCAATATCTCAATGAGCAGAGCAATGGAGAACATAAAGTAAATGTTCCCACAGGGAATTTGCCAAAGAGAGGGAACGGGTGGAAAACAGGAGTGAGTTCCTTAAGCTGAGGCGACAGCAGCAGATTGAGAGAGAGCTCAATGGATACTTGGAGTGGATCTGCAAAGCAGGTCAGTTCATGATGATCAACACATTCCTTCTTATATACACATCCTGCTACATTTACATCTGTTACCTATTTACCTTTACAGAGGAGGTGATTCTGGCTGAGGAAGATGCTACGGGGAACTTTGATGGTAACTGGATGTCTTATTTTTTTGCATCTTTGGGGGTTATACTTCCAGAGCTAGATAAGAGCATAGAGATGTAGAATAAGAGAGCTTGGTAACCACAATACCAAAATGTGTCACAAGAAGGCAATAGATTTCTTCAAATATCTAATGTTTAACTTTTATTTATTAAATCTCAGCGACAGACTATGGGATGGGTCAGAGATTTCAGAAATGTTTTTTTTTTCTCTTTCTAGGTTCGAGACGAAGGCCAACCATCAAAACCAGAAATAACAAAACAGAGCTGCTAAATCAAGAGGAAGGAGAGGACAATATAGGAGATGCAGTAGGTAAGAACAATGAAAAAAATGGTAATACAAATTTCACACCTTAGTCATTACTAATTTCAGTTTTGAAGTTTTAACAGGATTTGAAAAGCATAGACTAAACAAAGAAGAGTTCTGAAATGTTTTTGCTCATCTTGTGAATGATGCATCTGCTGTTCTATAAACTGTGGAAGATGACTTGCCCTTCCTGTCCGTAGGATTTGCTCGCTCCAGTATAAAGAGCACTAAGGAAGGCACCAACTACAGTAAAAAAGAGCGACGACTGCGATTCTTCATCCGGAAGATAGTGAAGACGCAGGCCTTCTATTGGACAGTTCTATGCCTGGTGGGCCTAAACACCATCTGTGTGGCCGTGGTGCATTACAACCAGTCAGAGCTTCTTTCTGACTTTCTCTGTGAGTAAATACAAAGACATTTGTAAACCTACACAGTGCGCAAGAACTTTTTTCACAGTTACCGTTTTTTGGTGAACGTATACAGTTGCTTTTATCAGCATTGCAAAACTGAATGAAGATTGCAATTCATATACACTATATTGCCGAAAGTATTGGGTCACATCTCCAAACCAGTGCATTCTGGTGTTACAGTGGTTTTCATGGCTGCAGGTGTATAAAGTTTGGTGTGGAAAAACCTCACTGGTCTGCACAGAGTCCTGACCTCAACCTTCTTGAACACCTTTGGGATGAATTAGAGCAGAAGCTGCTATTTTGGCTTTCTCATCTAACTAGGAACCCACTCCTAAACAAAGTGGCAGATGTTTACAGAATAGTTAAAGTTGCTATTGCTGGCAATGGTGGGTCCATAAACAAATTGGACCTTATAGATTAAGAATAGGATGTCATCAAAGTTCATGCACATGAAAAGTAGACAGAGAAATACCTTTGGCAATATAGTGTGTATCTGTTCATATATATACCGTATATATATATATATATATATATAGTATATATATGTTGGTATGTGTTTTGGGGGAATGGGGGAATGTATCTGTTCATATATATACCGTATATATATATATAATAATAATAATCATCTTTATTGGTCATTGCACATGTACATTACAACGAAATTTGTCCTCTGCATTTAACCTATCCCTTATTGGGGAGCAGTGGGCTGCCATTGTGCGGCGCCCGGGGAGCATTCTGGGGCTAAGGGTCTTGCTCAGGGAGCAAGACCCTTAGCCCCCTTAGGAGGTTTGTGTTCCCCTCTGGAACACAAACCTCCTGCTCTAACCACTAGGCCACTACTCCCCACCACTAGGCCTGATAGTGATGCAGTGCAGGACTGAAGGGTGTTTAACTGAAGCAGAGAAGCAATATCAGCAGTGTGGTCATTTTTTTTGGTGTTAAAAAGGGTAGTGAGATATAAAATATAATATCGGTAAATATCGGCCATAACAGCTAAAATAATATTGGATATTGCTATTGGCCTTAATTTTGATATCGGTGCATCCCTAATTTAAACCTGGACTTACAGCTTTCTAAGGGTTTTGGGGTCAGAGAAGCATACCTTTATTTTTCTCACTGGTTGATAATGTAAATAAAAAAGTTGAGGGGAATATGACAACCAGCCAATGTAGAGCAGGTAAGTGAAACTATTCTGGCAAAGTCTACAAAACATATATATCAATAAGCATTTTTTTGTGTTATTTTACATACCAATATTTCCTGGCTTTTACACATGATGGCAGGTTTTGTTGTTGCTATCTTATAAATACAATTAAATGCAAGTATTAATCAAATAATTAATAATAACGAATTATTTAATAATATTTTAAAATCAAGTTAAGTGAAAAACATTAGTGTAATTCAAAACAGTGAATTCCAGATTAGAAAAAGAGAAGACTTAGCTTTGCTTTTAAAAACATGTTCTGTTTTATATTGACCAGGCACCAAACAGAAAACTGACTGAAATCATGAAACTAATTGTGGAATCCAAAAATATGGCACAAAATCCACTTAAATTTCATTGATTTGTTATTGGATAGAATTTGATTCTTTATAACTTTAGGCCTGTTTGTGTTAAAAAGTGGTTTGAGATGTAATTTGTTGTGAACTGGCACTATATTGATAAACTTAAATGAGTTATAAAAGTGTTTTTTTAAGCTGCAATAAGCTGCACCCCAACCCTAACACAAAATGAACCAGTAATGATGGAAATGTACAGGGATTTATTGAGAACAATAATCAATCTTCCTAAAATATAAATCCAACCCTACATAGATAGATTGTCTATTCAGGCCAGGTAATTCTAATATTTTTTGTGATATTCATAATAAATATATGAATCACTACAATACAGATGCATAATAAAGTACAAAGAACTGCAACAATAATTTTTGCCATTTATTATTTTAAATTTGTAAATCTAAAAATCAGAAGTGTTCTTAAAATGAATGATACATTTTTTCCAGCAAAATTATTTTCACCCAATTGATATGATTTGCGACTTGTATCCCAAAACATCCAAAAGTCAAGTGTTCATGTACATTTTTTCTGCTGGACTTCTAAAACAATTTTTGTGTTTAAATTCAGATACTATGATAAGCACTTTGTGTTACACATTACTGTATAAAAAGGTTGATTTGAGACATTGTTCACTTTCATTTTTTTTTCTACATTTTGTTTACATTGTTTGCCTCCTGCACCTGTAAACAACATTTTACAGTTTTAGGTTTTGAGTGTATTCCTCGGATAAATGACACAAAGTCAAACACATTTCTTTGGGCGGTTTTTCACATCTTAGGAAGCAATTCAGTTTGCATATCCTGCCTAAGACTTCCTTTATACTGTTAAGTGTTGGCAGTTGTGTCTTTTTATGTACTTTTCATTAATTGTATCTCCTAAACAGGTAGTTTTTTGTCAGTCAGTCAGTCATTTTCTACCGCTTATTCCAAAGTGGGTTGCGGGGAAGCTGGTCCCTATCTCCAGCAGTCTATGGGCGAGAGGCGGGGTACACCCTGGACACATCGCCAGTCCATCGCAGGGCAACACACAAACAACCATGCACACACTCATTCATACACCTAAGGGCAATTTTAGATTGACCAATTAACCTAACAGGCATGTCTTTGGACTGTGGGAGGAAGCCGGAGTACCCGGTGAAAACCCACGCATGCACGGGGAGAACATGCAAACTCCATGCAGAAAGACCCCCGGCCGGGAATTGAACCCAGGACCTTCTTGCTGCAAGGCAACAGTGCTACCAACTGTGCCACCGTGCAGCCGGTAGTTTTTTTTGTAATTAATTAAATAGCTACGCTAAAAACAAAAAAGAAAAGTTACTGTGTTGACGGCATGAAGTAATTTCTGCCTCTGGTGTTGAAGTTTACGCGTATTATTTAATCTTTACTTCAGTCACAGATGTGCTGGTACTAACATGAAAAGACACATTCAGCAGAATCACCTTGTCTCTGGCTGCTGTCCAACACTATTAGCATATGAAGCTGTAGTTCCTCATGGAGTCCATTTATCACCATACTGTCATACACACTTCGACTCACGCCAAAATTGACTTCTACTCATCCTAGTCTCTGTCTCACACACATACACACTGCTTTCTGACTGTAATCCTTCATACTCCTGCACTTATTCTAGCTTTCTTTCATTTTACCTTACATTTACAACTTTTCTCTCTGCTTTTCACTCCATTCCCCTTCTTATTCAACCTCATTTCATATCTTCCTTTATTTTTCTTTCCTCTTTACCATACTTCTCCTGTTCTTTTTCCCTCCTCCAGTCTATGCAGAGTTCATCTTCCTCGGTTTGTTCATGTCTGAGATGCTGATCAAGATGTATGGTCTGGGCATCCAGCCCTACTTCCACTCCTCATTTAACTGCTTCGACTGTGTGGTGAGTGTCCCAGTGCGCACACAAACCTACACACAAACAGTCACTTAGTGAAAAGGCTCATATTGATCAGATCTAAATTTTTCAAGTTTTCTTCCAACCACTGCCACGAAAAGAAACATGTTCACCATGACCCATGTCACCAGTGTGCTTTCAGTTAAATGTACTGTGTTTTACCTGTTTTGCTTGTGTGTTTTGTATTTTAAATTGGAAGGAAAATTAACAGCTCCGATTGGCCGTTAAGATACATAAACCACTAGTTTGAGCAAGACTGTTTTAATAGATCCCTTTGTAGCCTCCTTTATTTCCACAGAAACGGCCATAAAAGTACAGAGATGGAAAAATGAACTCCCTGAAAAAAACATTACAGCCATTTTACCCAACCCCCCACAGTACTACACCACCATTCCACCATCACGTGGGGTTTTGTTGGTCAAATAAGCTTAAAAATAGAATAGAATAGCATAGAAAAAAAGTCAAATTTAGCTAAAAATCTGATAGTTTTTTCTAAACCCCCCTAAAAACTAAGAAATAAAGATAGTAAATTTTGATCAAATTCAATTTAAGCTCATTTTCTGTTACCTGCTTGGTGAGTTTGCTGTGAGACTAAAGTATTCATTCAGTGTATTGAACAACTATTCTCCAGCTGTTTCACTGAAATTATATTTCTGCTACATTTGATACACTCATGACCACTTGGAAAAGTGCAACAGAGAGGGACTTTTGGGTTTGTGTGTCTAAATTGCTGCTAATTGATTTGAGTGGAGACATCAGTCTCCACCCAAACCAGTAGAGACGATTTACACAGCAACGCAATTACATTCCCAAAATAACCATAGTGGAGATGTATTGTTTGTATTTTCTGTGTGTGTGTATTTGCAGGTTATTGTTGGCAGCATCTTTGAGGTTGTGTGGGCCACCATAAAACCTGGCACATCATTCGGCATCAGCGTGTTACGAGCTCTCAGGCTGCTGCGCATCTTTAAAGTCACCAAGTAAGTCTCGCTTCTTTCTCTGTAGTTCATTCATGCAAGCAAAACACAAGGATGATGCTGGAGATACTTATGAGATCAGTTGTGATCCGGATATCATTTTCATTCTTTTTTCATTTTAACACTTGTTCAACCATTTCTTTTGGAACATTTTTAAATGTTTTAAGCTCATGCACAATTACACTAAGAAATATGCCTAAAATCTTAATTGTGATATCTGAAAACTAAATAAATATGTTTATTAAGCACAGACCTTTACTGTCCCCCAAACTTTAACTGTTACCACCATCAGGTAATAACACAGATGCGAGAGACTCCGAAATTTTTAAGACGATCTGATAGGTCCTAAAATCCAATGGATGCCAGATAGAGGGCCGGACCATGCAACGAATGTGAAACTAGAGCACTATTTGCGGGGCAAACTGAGACAAGGCAAAAATAAGAACTGAAATATATTCAAAATACCACAAGTATGACACATATGCGCACCATATACAGAGGCTATGATTCCTTGATGCAGCCATCAAGGTTCGATTCTTGACCATGGACCTTTGCTGCATGTCTTTCCCCCTTCTCTCTCTACCCATTTCCCTGTCTATATACTGTGAAATAGGGCCACTAGTGCCATTAAATAAATAAAAATGTATCCTGGTTTGGTTCTTCCAAGTTACTATATGTGAATCTTAAAAAAAACTTAAGGGAGGGCACTGTCTAGATAATTATTTCCTTCCTTCACGTCATGTACATAAAGTTATGGGCTGTCTGGAACATGAGCCTGATTCTTACATGAAGTACCTTCCTTACTCTCGAACTCCAGGTAACTGGGCACCATCACACTTGAAACCTGGTGGTTTCTCTGTTGAACTCCCAATGAAGCTGTTCCAATTTAGAGTTCTTAGCGTTGCTCTTCACAGTGTGGTGATCTCGGTTTTTCTATTTATTGTGGTCTTTGCTTTGTTGGGGATGCAGCTTTTTGGAGGTACCTAACAGTCAGTACAATGCAATTGGACTAAACCTCATGGCAACTGCCATCATTTTAGCCGCTTACTTATTGGTAGGTCCATCTAAAGCCAGCTTTTTTTCTGTTTGCCCTGATTTATATGTTGTACTCTTTTCCTCAGATTCAACTTTGAAAGTGGAACTCCACCTACCAATTTTGATACTTTTGCAGCAGCAATCATGACAGTGTTTCAGGTAAGAAAGTGCGAGTTCCTTCCCTTTATATATGAGTTAAGTAAGAAAACAATTATGTTCTCATGGGGCACAACACAATTTGTTAGTGATTGGGCACCGGAAGTTTGTCAGAAGATGTCCCGTACCCTCCAAAATTACTATTTTAAGGGTTGCATAGAGAAATTACAAGTGAGTCAGGTGTTGCATTAGGTTCAGTCATATAAGCAAGGGTTTAGGTTAAAAAAAAATTATTCTCATTCTACCATAAACTCAAACTTTTGGGTCATGTTCAACAACCAAGACAAAGCTAATGTATTTTCTTAAGATTTTAAATAAAAGACCAAACTCAAAGTAGTGAATGAAGTAGTGAATAATTCTGAAGTGGAAGAAAAATAATACATGGTTATACAACTGTATACTGTAAGTTGTGCACTCGACAAATCTGTGCTTCAGTTCAAGAAATCCATAGAAAGACCAGCTTGCAGTTTGCAACAAGTCATGTGGAGGACACAGCAAACATGTGGAAGAAGGTGATCTGGTCAGATGAGACAAAAAATGAACTCTTCGACCAGCAAACATACGTAACATATGTTTAGCGGAAACGTAACACCGCATGAAATCCAGAACACTATCTTCTTCATAAAACACGGTGGGGGCAGCATCATGCTCTGAGAATGCTAGATAGGAAGATAGATGGAGCTGTATTCAGGGCATTTCTTCCAAAGATTAGGGTGGATGTTAACTTTCTAGCAGGACAACGACCTTAAACCTACAGGCAGAGATGCAATGGAATGGTTTAATTCAAAATCGCATGGGCACGAATAGCATGAAATCACATAAAATGCGTTGAAAAGGTTTAGGCTGTCAGAACACATTTGCAAAGCAACATAAATTAGCATGTAAGTGGTTTAGTAATCATGTACAATTTTGGCCAGCAGCCTTTATTTTTTTATGCTTAGATCAGCTGAACAGCTATTGATTATGTGTATAGCTACTGTCTGACTTATGAGGGTTTACTGCAATTCTTTACTTCACCTTAGCACATAACTAGTGTCTCTGTTAAAGCTGAAGTCCCTGAGTGACCAAAAACTGTAAACGACCATGTAAAAATAGGACACTATTATCTCACCTACCTGTGTTTTTAGCACAGATTTAAATATTGATATACAATAGTGGGTATTCAGCTCTGCTGAAAGTCACTAATGATATTCTTATGGCCTCAGATAATGGACTTGTGTCTGTAGCTGTTTTTGTTTAGACTCATGCTGGCTCAGTTTGTTACATATCGACCATCAATATTCTCTTAAAAGGATGATGAATATGCTGTAGTGATCAGGGGGAAAGGCGCTGGAGCTTGGTTTTCAATCTTTCTGTCCTGACAGATTCCAGTTTGTTCATGTAAATGATAAATCAGGGTTCAGTACTTGGGCCAATTCTCTTTACTATATATATGCTTCCAATAGGTCAAATTATCAGGCAGCATAGGATAAATTTTCACTGTTACGCTGATGACGCTCAGCTTTACTTATCCATAAATCCTGATGAATCCAACCAGTTAGATAGACTACAAGCATGTCTTGAAGATATAAAAACTTGGATGACTTTAAATTTTTTGCTTCTATCTTCAGACAAGACAGAAGTTGTCGTCTTTGGACCGGAGTCTTTAAAAAAGAAGCTGCTTTGTCAATCACTTAACCTGGATGGCATTAAATTGACCTCCGGTAATAAAGTAAAAAACCTTGGTGTTATTTTTGACCAGGACATGTCATTTAAATCCCATATTAAACAGGTTTCTAGGATTTCCTTCTTTCACCTCCGGAACATTGCCAAAATATATATTATCTTATATATTATATTATATATCCTATCCAGGAGTGGCGCTGAAAAACTAGTCCATACATTTGTTACTTCAAGGCTGGACTATTGTAATTCTTTACTATCAGGATGTCCACAAAATGCAGTTAATAGCCTTCAGCTGATTCAAAATGCTGCAGCAAGAGTTCTGATGAAAATTAAAAAGAGAGATCATATTTCTCCTATTTTAGCTTCCCTTCATTGGCTCCCTGTTAAATCCAGAATAGAATTTAAAATTCTCCTCCTCACATATAAAGCCCTTAATAATCTAGCTCCATCATACATCAGAGATCTGATTGTTCCATACGTTCCTAACAGAGCACTTCGTTCTCAGACTGCAGGTTTACTGGTGGTTCCTAGAGTCTCTAGAAGTAGAATGGGAGGCATATCCTTTAGTTATCAGGCTCCTCTCCTGTGGAACCAGCTCCCGGTTTTGGTCCGTGAGGCGGACACCCTGTCTACTTTTAAGGCTAGGCTTAAAACGCTCCTTTTTGATAAAGCTTATAGTTAGAGTGGCTTAGTTTATCAGGGAGGGAGCCTTCCTCCCTCCCTGTTGGATGGAGTAAAGGGGAGTCAGGTTTAGCCTAAACCGGCTCAGTTATGGTTGAGGTGCAAACACGCCCTCCATTTCTGCTACCTGTATGACCCCTTCTCTTTTCCAATGGTTCTAATCAGTCTGACAGAGAGAGGTATCCCAATCCTGGTGGTTTTTAGTATAACAATGACCATTAGTGGGACCCTTTGTGGGGTGCCTTAAAACGACATTGTTGAAAATAAGCGCCGTTTAACTAAATAATCTGAACTGAAACTTTCTGTGTAGTTATGCTGCTATAGGCTTAGGCTGCTGGAGGACATAATGACCACTTTCACCCTCTTCGCTACATTCTCACACTACTCTCTAATTTTACATTATTTGCTGTTATTTCAGCTTTTAACTTTGTTCTTTCTCTTTTCTCTTCCTAGAAGCTACACCTGGCCTGACTCTGTGTCTACCTGTGACAACTTTCTGGAGAGGGGCATCGTCTGGCTTCTACTGGCAACAACTTAATGCTCACCCTCTACTGATGATCCACATGGCCCTGTCTTTTAGTGTTTAACCCTTTCTCTCTCCTAGACATGGCGATTGACTGAACTTTTACTGTAACTAATTATATGTGCTCTCTTTCAGACTCTAACCTTGAAAACTGGCTCAGAGTTTATCTGTTCTTTCTTTCTAGGTGAAACGACTAGAGGAGCTACATCCATTAACATTTACTTTTCCTTCCCATAGAAAGTACTCCTGGAACAGTGCTTCTTTGTTCTCTTTGTGTCTCTGCTCTTCTCTCTCTAACCCCCAGTCGGTCGTGGCAGATGGCCGTTCACACTGAGCCTGGTTCTGCTGGAGGTTTCTTCCTGTTAAAAGGGAGTTTTTCCTGTCCACTGTCGCTACATGCATGCTCAGTATGAGGGATTCCTGCAAAGTCAACGCCAGTGACTGTCCACTGTCCACTGCCAGGAAGTTAGCTTGAGAAATTTTGGAGGGGGCAATCTCAAAGCCGTCATCTCAGTCCCATAGCAATTTTGTAGGCAGAGCTGAAAAGGTGCAGGCAAGCAAGACCTGACTCAGTTATGCCAATTCTGTCAGGAAGAATAAGCCAAATTCCAGAAAACTATTTTGAGAAGCTTGCAGAAAGATATCCAAAAATAATTTTCACAGTTTAAAAAAAGTCACATTTAAAAGCAATTTTACCAAATAACAAAGATATGTATGTAAACGTTTAAGTATAAGAAAAGTTGAAAGATTTCTTTACTTCTTTATTATTATTATGCAACCCTTTCTACAGTGGACACGGATATCCGTTTTCAACTGTAGAGGTTATTAATTCTAAGAATTGATGTACTTAATCATCACAAACTCCTATTTTTTACTGTAATTATTTTTGATTGTTTTTTTTTTGTTGATGTTTGTTGTTTTACTCTAACACTGAGTTTTCATCATAAAGATTTCTAAAATAAAAATGTCTCTCCTCCTTTAGATCCTGACAGGAGAGGACTGGAATATGGTGATGTATGATGGCATTGAGTCACAAGGAGGAGTAAATGACAAAGGAATGGTCTTCTCCATCTTCTTCATCGTCCTCACACTCTTTGGCAACTGTATCCTGCCTTTGACTTGCATATGTATAAACTTAAATGTACATTTTGAGTATTGTTTTTTACATGCTCGATCACCTTAGACAGTTTTCCTACAGACTTACAAAGCTGCCTATTTTGGAAATGTTAATTTACAGATATGTTTTTTATTCACAATTTAAGCAGCTTAGTCTGAAATATTTTTATTATTTAGTTTTATACATGTAATGGATAACAACCTATATATAGTATGTTCTGCTTTTAATTTAATTTCGATTTTTGTAAAGCTTAGCCTTATTTTGGTATAGTTATTAAATCCATGGATTTATCTCTAGCGTTTTGAAATTAAGCGTCAATGTTTCCCTAACCTCTCCCACCATAGACACACTGCTGAATGTCTTCTTGGCTATCGCTGTTGACAATCTGGCCAACGCCCAGGAACTCACCAAGGTACAGGATCCCTCATTTAACTATATTAATTTAGATTTTTTTTTCCAGTTAATTTTAATTTTAGGCTTTATTTTCCACATTATTTTGTAGATCACATATTTATGCCAATGCTACTGATAATCTTCTGAGAACTGGCAAAACATATTGTCTTTTGTGATCATTATTATGGTTTTATTTTCCTAATTTTGGGCTAGTATCAAGGAATTACAATGTTTCTAAATTTGAAATTGCATTTAACTATGTATAAGTCATAGCTTTAGGTTTATGTGTTTTGTTGTTTGATGTGTTTCATTTATATACAGTTTTGATGCCTGTAGTGAGATTCTACGTACAATTTAAAATAGTAATGAAAATAAAGAAAACCAGCAAATGACAAATTGTTCTAAAACGTTTGACCCGTAGTGTACATATTTGTTTTTAGTAGACGGAGCGTTGGAATTTAAACCAAGTTTGCAATTTTTCTCTGGTAGGATGAAGAAGAACAGGAAGTGGCAGCTAACCAAAAGACAGCACTACAGAAGGCTAAGGAAGTGGCAGAGGTCAGCCCACTATCTGCTGCAAACCTGTCAATTTCTGCGTAAGTACACACATTTAGCTATACTTGAACTCAGAAATGCAGTATGTATACAGATTTGTCTAAAATTCAGAGACCTGCATCCCAGAAATGCAGAGTATAATCGAAAAGTTAATTTACTTCAGTAATTCAATTAAAAAAGGAAACTATGAATGAATTACACCCAGAGTGAAATATTTCAAGCATTTACTACTTCTGGTTAATTTAGGTGATTACGGGTTACAGCTACTGCTAACCCAAAAAATCTGTTTCTCAGACAATTGAAATATTACACAAGGCCAAAAGAAAATTGTTATTGATACGTAAATGTTATTGTAATGCTATGGCCTACATAATTTATGCTGACTGTTGACATGACTTAATCTGTTGTCCAGATTGCTATGCTGAATGTCCAGCAGAGCAGCACTGACTAAAAAGCTAAGCCACAAAAGATTCACAAGGCATAGACTGGGACAGAATAGGTCCTTCAACAGCCACCACATTTGGTCTACTGTTGGGCAGTTTAGGAGCACGTCATGCCTCCCCCAGTAACACCCACCACCTCCCACCCCACTCCCGCTTATAAGCTTTATGAAGATATGTATTTCATTTTTCAGCAGCACTTGGCATCTACACATTCTGCCAAAAGTACCAGTGCCTGGTTTATTGACCATGGCATCAGTGTGCCTGACTGGCCAGCAAACTCTCTGCAAACTCAGTCAGTCAGTCATTTTCTACCGCTTATTCCATAGTGGGTCGCAGGGGAGCTGGTGCCTATCTCCAGCAGTCTATGGGCGAGAGGCGGGGTAAACCCTGGACAGGTTGCCAGTCCATCGCAGGGCAACACACAAACAACCATGCACACACTCATTCATACACCTAAGGGCAATTTAGAGAGACCAGTTAACCTAACAGGCATGTCTTTGGACTGTGGGAGGAAGCCAGAGTACCCGGTGAGAGCATGCAAACTGCATGCAGAAAGACCCCTGGCCAGGAATCGAACCCAGGACCTTCTTGCTGCAAGGCAACAGTGCTACCAACTGCGCCACCATGCAGCCCACTCTCTGCAAACTGACCTAATAAAATAATCTAGTGGATATTTCCAAGAGGAAGAGGAGAAACACCAGATCCAGCAATGTAGGCTGATTACCTTACATGTTTACAGTAGGGTATGTTGACATTTCTTTAATAAAACTCTTTTTTAAATGATCTTATGCATTATTCAAATTTTCCATTAACTATATCCTTTTATCAGCTGGTACTATAATCTTCAAAATGTAGAAATATAGTTTTAAAAATCTATCTCTGTGTGCACTGAATCTACAGTACATAACCTTAACTTTTTGAACTGAATTACTGAAATAAATTAACTGTTCAATGACATTGTAAGTTACTGAGACCTTTTTGTGATCAAAAACTCACCACTAAATGTTCATTTTTAATGAGCACAGGAGCACAAAATGTTTTTGTCTGCATCCATCTGCACACATTTGCAAACAAAAGTCCTTTTTACTCTTTTGCATTTGTACAGAAGACTTCAACCACGTGTACTGTTTGTCTTTTGCAGCTGCCTCCTATTATTAATGATTGGCATACATTCACGAACACACAACACACTCCATCACACACAAAGTGACACAACGTCCTATAAAATATGATTAGGCAATTGTTCACTGAGTGAAAAGAGAAGATTCAGGGCTTTGTGGAATATAGAAAAGCGAGAGGCGGACAGTCTAAACTCTGTTCTTTGCAGAAGAGAAATGCTGACAATAGGACACATCAAAACAGAGCTCAAAAAAACCTGCTGCCTCTTTCAAAGTCACTTCGAAGGCTTTTTGGGCTCAGTATTTAGCCAAGACTTTTACAAGATTTGAAGTATCTTGGTGCCCACATTAATTTCTGAAACATTCTTAATTTGTTTCTCTAAAAAGTGGAAACAATTAACATATTTTTATCTTGGGAAATTCGTTTTATATTGAGAATAAAGGTCTTATGCTGTATTACATGCTTATTTATCACAACATTTCTCTTTTTCTTAATATTTACCATCCTCCATTGATGTCTTCAGTGTCAATTGTGTTTGTTTACCTTGCATTCCCCCTGCAACAAACCTACTTTCCCCCTGCAACATTTTTATCAGGTCTGCACAATATTTTATCCCCACCTCTCTTAACAGGAAGGAGCAGCAGAAGAACCACAACAAGGCCAACAAGTCTGTGTGGGAGCAGAGAACCAGTGAGATTCGGCGACAAAACCTGATGACGAGCCGCGAGGCGCTGTACAATGAGCTGGAACAGGATGACTGGAAGGTTGGAGAGGGAGAGGTGAGTAGTCTCCGGCAAGATAAAACATCTATATAGATAAGATATATATATATATATATATATATATATATATATATATATACTTTTTTTGACAGCTTAAAGGGATATGGCAAATATCTTTCCGCAACTGAAAACACATTGACCTTACCTGTCCTGACCTGTCCTATTCCTGCAACAGTCGATGAACTAGTGATGCATTATAACTCCTCCCTGAGCACTATTTTTGACCTCCATGCCCCTATTAGGCTACCTGACGTCAATTTTGAACGTTCTGCACCCTGTTTCACTGAGGAGCTGCACCAGATGAAAACGGCCAGCCGAGTCCTAGAACATTGTTGTAGATATTCTGGACTCACATGCACAAGCTTGCTACCGTGATCATCATCATTAACTTTTTCAGAGCAAAAGTCAGCAAAATCCGCTTCTCCATAACAGGTTACTCTTCTGTGTCTCCCCCTGCCTTGGATCCTTCATCTAGGACTCTGCCATCTCATCCCATCAGCATGGGATGAGAGCCACTGTGAACATCCATTTTCAAGATTTGCCTTAAATTCTATATTGGATTTAACTCTTGACTTTGTCTACGACCATTCTAACTTCTGAATATACTTTGACCTAAACCATTCTTAGGCTGTAGGTTTAGTGTATGTTTTGATTTTCCTCCAGGATTAGAGCTCCCACCATCTTGCCGTCAACTCTGACCATCAGTGACTGCTTATAAAGAAAAGCATCCCCACAGCACGATGATAGTCTGTTCAAAGTAATATTCAGGGTTAGACTTTTATCAGACTTAGTGTTAAGCACATCGGCTAAAAAGTTACATTATGCTCCTATCTGAGCATAGCGCCTTCATTCACATGTTTGCTGTGTCCCCTTGGTTTGTGGGAAACTGCAAACTGAAGTATGTATTTTCCAACTTATCTGGTTGCAGAGATTCAGAGAGAAAACTATACATGTTTTAAGATGTGGAATCAGTTCTTGGTGTGGTTCACATATGATGGAAAACTCAAACCACACTCAGCTATATCTATGGTAAAAGTTTAGGCTCACCATAGCACCAACGGTTTTATATCAATTGAAAAAGACTTTTCTTCCAGATATTAGTGCCTCTTCGATTCCAATTTGGCCCAGTAGAATGTTTTACCATGCACTGTACCAGCACAGTGTTCTGACCTGGTTTTTAACCACCATTCATTCTGGGTCATACTGTATCCACAGATGTTTTAATTCCAGGGTGTAATATCCCTTTAAGCCAGTGAAAAAAATTTGCCATTGAGCTGCTATATAGGACGACTTGAAGCTGCGTGCTTGGGAGCAATGCATTATTAAAGTGGGCCATGCTGAGAATACCAGAGCTGCACTCAAAGAAGCCAGGCAACTCAAAACTGGAGCGGGTCAAAAATGTATCTACGGAAAGTCAATCAGGAGTCAGCGGGATATAGCTTAGCAAACTGTGCGTTCAAAAACATGACAGTTTATGTGGAATATCAAAATGGCACTGTTTGCTGAAGTTTGAATATCTGAAGCTTGGGAATATACAGGGGTTGGACAATGAAACTGAAAAACCTGTCATTTTAGTGTGGGAGGTTTCATGGCTAAATTGGACCAGCCTCGTAGCCAGTCTTCATTGATTGCACATTGCACTAGTAAGAGCAGAGTGTTTTGGTTCAATTAGAGGGTAAGAGCACAGTTTTGCTCAAAATATTGAAATGTACACAACATTATGGGTGACAAACCAGAGTTCAAAAGAGGACAAATTGTTGGTGCACGTCTTACTGGCGCATCTGTGACCAAGACAGCAAGTCTTTGTGATGTATCAAGAGCCACGGTATCCAGGGTAATGTCAGCATACCACCAAGAAGGACGAACCACATCCAACAGGATTAACTGTGGACGCAAGAGGAAGCTGTCTGAAAGGGATGTTCGGGTGCTAACCCGGATTGTATCCAAAAAACATAAAACCACGGCTGCCCAAATAACGGCAGAATTAAATGTGCACATCAACTCTCCTGTTTCCACCAGAACTGTCCGTCGGGAGCTCCACAGGGTCAATATACACGGCCAGGCTGCTATAGCCAAACCTTTGGTCACTCATGCCAATGCCAAACGTCGGTTTCAATGGTGCAAGGAGCGCAAATCTCCGGCTGTGGACAATGTGAAACATGTATTGTTCTCTGATGAGTCCACCTTTACTGTTTCCCCACATTTACGGTGTGGAGAAGCCCCAAAGAAGCGTACCACCCAGACTGTTGCATGCCCAGAGTGAGGCTTGGGGGTGGATCAGTGATGGTTTGGGCTGCCATATCATGGCATTTCCTTGGCCCAATACTTGTGCTAGATGGGTGCGTCGCTGCCAAGGACTACTGAACCATTCTTGAGGACCATGTGCATCCAATGGTTCAAACATTGTATCCTGAAGGCGGTGCCGTGTATCAGGATGACAATGCACCAATACACACAGCAAGACTGGTGAAAGATTGGTTTGATGAACATGAAAGTGAAGTTGAACATCTCCATGGCCTGCACAGTCACCAGATCTAAATATTATTGAGCCACTTTGGGGTGTTTTGGAGGAGCGAGTCAGGAAACGTTTTCCTCCACCAGTATCACGTAGTGACCTGGCCACTATCCTGCAAGAAGAATGGCTTAAAATCCCTCTGACCATTGTGCAGGACTTGTATATGTCATTCCCAAGACGAATTGACGCTGTATTGGCCGCAAAAGGAGGCCCTACACCATTTTATATATATATATATATATATATATATATATATATATATATATATATATATATATATATATATATATATATATATATATAATATATATATATATATAATATATATATATAGAATTAAGTTGGAAACCCTGAGCGTTCAAACATTATGAGTGTTTCAAAAACCTCTTCTCTTTAATTCCATGCAGGTTTCATACCCACAGAAAGCACGTGGCGATATGAAAACACACCTGGACAGACCTTTGGTGGTAGACCCACAGGACAATCGCAACAACAACACCAACAAGACCCAACCTGGTGAGCTGCCACTGGATCAGCAGTATCGACGGCAGGATATTGATCACCGCCGTCGTGCTGCCCACCACTGCCACTACCGCCACCATCAACATCAGAAACCCACTAACCGAGTCAGTGTAGATACAAGCCAGCTTATGGAAACCAACATAGGGCATGGTTTCAGCTGCACATCTCTGGGTTACATAGAAGGAAACATGGAACGCCACCAAGACGAGGAGAAGCATAGCCACTGGAGTCATCGGGGCCATCGGCACAGGAACAGAGAGTGCAGGGAGGCTCGCAGCATTTCTCCCCATCATAGTGAAGGTGCAGATGGCAATGGTGAGGCAAGGAGGTGCCGACAGTACCGCAGGACAGCCAAGGAGGGGGACGAGGGCAAAAGACATCAATGTAGGGCAACAGAGGGAGATGGAGAGAAAAGTGAGGAAGCGGGTGGACAGAAGACAAGACGACATTGGCACTGCAACCAGGAAAGATGCAGAGGACATCGTGTCAGAAAGTAAGTGAAAGGAAAGATCTTTTTTCATGCAGGAGTCTGGTGGCAGTATAGCTCAACTTTGTCAAAGTGATCTCAAAAGTCAGTTCATAAGGGCCGGTGTCTTGCATGCTGTTAAAGTTGTCATGGTTCAAAACACCAAAATCTATTGAATGGTTAACTACCAAGCCTCTCTAGAACGTCATGACGTGAGGATGCAGGACACATGCAGGACAGTAGTCTTTACGAAGTGATGTTGGATACCTTTTAACTTATTCAAACTCTTAGGCTTTGTAATTTTTTTCAAAAAGTCAAAACATGTAATGTAATGCAATAAAATGTTTTATCACATTTTATTGCTTGTTCTCTTTAATGATTCAATTTTCCTCTCATTTTGCTCCATTAATGTTTCTTTTTGTGATATGTTCATTCCATTGCCAATGTCAGAGAACACCACAGCACCTGTCCCAGCCTCTCAACTAC
Organism: Crenichthys baileyi; assembly: GCA_036173005.1. Lineage (NCBI taxonomy): Eukaryota > Metazoa > Chordata > Actinopteri > Cyprinodontiformes > Goodeidae > Crenichthys > Crenichthys baileyi. The sequence continues at coordinate 498,493 of JAHHUM010002064.1, read as the reverse complement.
ACGACCCATACAGCAGTATAACGAGGACCTTGACAACTTCCGCAACAACAGCAAGCTGGCCAGTGCCCATGAGCACCCTTATGATCTCCCACCCGATCACCCAGATCATCCAGACCACCTCAACAACCTGCTGAACTGCCATGATGCAGACACCCACACCTTGCTTCATAGCATGGATAGTCTCATCTTGACCAGCATGGCAAAGCCTGACTACACCACGATAGACATGCCCCCTGTGTACCCCTATCCCTCGACCAATGCCATCTTACAAGGTAATCATCATGTAGCTAGGTGCAGAAGAGTTTAGCCATGCAGTCGGGGTGTAACTAGATATCATGCCATAATATTTCTTGTCAACCTGGTGTCTCGTGAAGCGCTGTCATGTTTCTGCCCACATGACTTAATCTGGTGAAGTATGTAAGCTATTTTATGGGGTGGGAAATGAAGGTGAGTGTTTTTAACTTGAAACCTTGTTTTTATGTTTGAGACTCTTATTTTGAAGTGAGGAAGAAAGTAGTTATTGAGTTGCACTTTTGTATTGATAGAGTTCACTAAACAAAGACTTCTAAATTATTTTACACTGATAACAGATTCACTTTTTGTAAACTGTGAAACTATTACACCCCTACCATGCAGAAATATAATTATGACCTTTGGTAATATCCCTTTACTACAGTGCTGTTATCTTTTGTTGTTATTTAACAGCAACTTTACAAATTTTGATTTGTTATATTTTTGTGATTTTGGTGCAAAGTTAACTGAAAAATAAAGGCTTTTAATCAAGGCTTGTTTAAAGCCCTTATTTATCACCAAAATAGATGTTTTCAGTCAGTCAAGGTACTTTGTTTTTACTTTACATAGTTGCTTTTGAGGGCTTTCTTGTCATGATGCACACAGCATTAAAGGGATAGTTCAGATTTTTTAAATGAAATAGAAAGAGGTTCCCTTGCCCATAACTAAAAGGTGTCATATTGCAGTGTTTGTTATAAACAAACAAACAAAATTCTCAGAGCTGTGAGAAACCAAGAGCCAGTCCCGTTTTAGTTTATTTTATCAAGTTAGAAGAACTCAAAATTATTTTTTGAACTGAACAACGTCCGAGTGATGGATGCTAAGACTCTCTGCTTTGTCAATCAACCCGATCCAGTATGACTCATCAGTCCATTCTATAAATTAAGTTGTCAATTGTAAATTGATCAAATCTGCTAAAACAAGCCCACCTAAATGAACCTGCTCCAGACAGTGTAACATATCGCTACTACATTTAGGGGAACTATTACTGATAACTTCACAGAACATCACTTCAAAGAATCTGATCTCTTTAGGTAGTTGCTATATAAAGTTATTCTGGCAAGTGAAATTTCTGTCATTCCACTTTTGACAGTACATCAGTATTGTTTGGCAGTCTATAAAAGTCTTATTCAACTTTTTGTACTTCTATTGCTTAAAGCAATGTTGGTGGACAAGATGCATGCTTTGTGTGAGTCTGACTCCTTTCTGTCAGTCTGTCACTTTTTTTATTCTCTTCTTACTTTCTTCTCTGTGCTCAGTGAACAAGAACGCCAACACTGACCAGAAGAAAAGCGAGGAGAAGAAGGAAGAGGAGGATGAGGGTGAAGATGAAGATGGCCCTAAGCGCATGCCTCCCTATAGTTCCTGCTTCATAATGTCTACGACCAACCCGTGAGTATTTTTTTATCTGTGTTAAATCTGAGTCAAACTCACAAACTTGTGTTATGTACCGTGAGGCAATAAAATGTTCTTTGAAAGTTTTTTTTGTTTTTTTTTTGCATAGGCAAAGAAATGGCCAATGTGTTTTCTGAACGTTTTAGTGCCAACGTGTGCAAGGATTTGTCTGTTTGCAACAGGTTTCGGAAGTGCTGTCACTACATCCTTACTCTGAAGTACTTTGAGTTCAGCATCCTGTCTGTCATCGCTATGAGCAGCATCGCCCTTGCAGCAGAGGATCCTGTCAAGCCTGACTCACCACGAAACAATGTGAGGCATGAATGTGTTGGTGTCTTTCACAATTTAATGTGTGTATATCAACATCATTCTGTGGATAAAAGTGCTGCTTTACAAGACACAAAAAATGGAAACAAAAAAACGATACATTCCTTAATTAAACTAAGCAGATTGGGACTCAATAAAGATTTTTAAACGAAGACTAGGGATGCCCAAATATTGAATTGGGTTCTGTCAGTTTTTAAGGATCAGTATTTATGTCCCTAACTAAACTAGAGATTTTGTACTTTGTTTAGATTACCACCTACTTTTATGTGCATCACTCTGCACATTATTTTGCATATCTTGTAAGTGTGAGTTTTTTTCAACCAGCATTTTTTATACTTTCCAATGATACACACAGAGAAACTGAGACTGTAGTCCCTGCTGCACCTCCCTGCCTCTGTCATGTGACCTCCTCTGTGTTGTGCTTAGATCTTGTCAGACACCCAGTGTTGCTAACTTAGGAACTTTGTCAAACATAATTTGCGAGTGCCAAATCTAGCAAAGCATCCTTTTCATGTGTTATTGACTTTTGGAGACTGATGTGAAAATACTCAATTGTGCATGTGCAAACTGTACAATGTACAAAATGTAAATGAAAAACAAAGAAACTGTGACTTTAAAAGCAAAAATCAACAGAAGACATTTATTAGTAGTTGTAAACATATTTAGGGTGTTTTTTACTCACTTCTTGCCTCTCCCTCAATATTATTAATATCTCTATTACAATTAGATACATAGGGTCAGTTTTTTAAATGTGGTAAAGACATCATTCAATGACTTCTTGAGACTATTAAGATAGCTAATGGCTAATTGTCTCTTTGGTCTACGAGAGACCAAATTAAACACAGGTCAGTAAATTTGACTATGTTTAAACTAGGTTTATAAAGCAGGAGAATAATTTCTTTAAAGTTTTCCTTGGGCGATCAACTGGAACCACACAGTAAAATATTATAGGCCAAATTTTCAACAAGTCATATCATAATAGAGACTAAACCTGCTAATGTTAGCTAGCACTTAGCAAAGTGCTCTGCATGAAAACACATGTAGGAACAGGGTCGAACTTAAAGGCGACTGTTATCATATGTTTAGTAAAAAATGTTAAATTGATGCCTGTTTTAGATGAAAATTTGTCCGAACAACAACTTTCTTAACCTAGGTGCACCTTGTTGGACAAAATATCTGCTCCTGTCAAGAAAAGCTGAGAGACTGCAGCATCATGAATGTCTCTGGTGAATGAATCAAGTGTGACACAATCCCAAAAAATAATGTAGACCATGATAAAATGCAGTTTATTTTCCTGCAATTTAAAGCCATTTAGTTTTAAGATGTAAAAAGTTCATTTTTACTGCAAACGACTGCAAACGGCAAATCAAAGAAATCTTGATCAGGACATGCCTAATAAAAAGCTAAAGATTTCAATGAGCCATTGGATTAGACTGATTTTGATCTGGTCTCTCCTGTTCTTTTTTCTTCTTTCAAATATGATAATTTTACCTCGTGGTCTTGTGTTGCTCTGCAGGTGCTGCGGTATTTTGACTACGTTTTCACAGGGGTCTTCACATTTGAAATGTTGATCAAGGTAACAAAGTATCACTGACTGAGTGTGGGTGTTTATGTTTGTAATGAATTAATAAATATTCTTTGGCTTTGTTTTGTGTTTTTTTACTTTCAAATGTGCTTGCCGCTTATTGTTTTTTATTTAAATTTAAGTGACCGTCAGCAACCCCAGCAGGTATGAGCTGCAATTGTTCCAGGTCCTTTTAAGTGCAATCAAATGTGTGTATCTGAAATTGATATAAATGGGTTCCTACGCAGTGTTTAAAAGTAAGGAAAAGTATGGCATTTTCTTATACTGTTTTCCAGGTTGCAATTGGTAGGGAAAAACATTTGTGTTTCCAAATTTTATTCTCAGTACTTGTTCTAAAACATTAAGAGATTAATTTTATTTTAAAAAATCCTTACACAAGTAGATACTTAATGTACCTAAGTTAATCTAACTAAAAAGGTCTATTTTAATTTAAGCAGCCTTTTCTATTTCAGTTGTTGCTTAGTAATTTTACAAAATTAACATCATGCTTGAAAATATTTAAACCCTGTGATTTGTCTCCAGAATTGTTTTTGGAGAGTTTATACTCTACATTTTACACCAATGAAAATTATGTGGCCAATTTCCAATCACCCAAGGTTTTTGCCTTCCTTCTGGGAGCAGTCAGTAATTATAAGAAGCAGAGGCTACATTGCACCAGGGGCGTGAGAGAGCTGTAAAACTGGGTTTTATTCAATAATAACAATTCTATACTAATTATGTTGTTGACATTTTAAATTGACTTCAGCATCTTCGACTAGCGCCTATTTAGATTAATGTAGTTAGCTTTACTAACTGCTGACAGCAGGTTTTGCTTGTTTAAATAGATCTTTCTGAAAGGTCCCCAACATTTACAAATCCAACATGGTCCACAGAGGCTGAAAGCTAAAAAAGGTAAAACAGTGCAACTGTGCTGTAGAATGTTCAGACTTTCTAATATGCTAAAGTCTTGCTCTCTCTCCCCCTTCAAAGCCCAATAAATCAGAGACCTGTCGGAAAATGTCATAGAAAATAGTTACATTTAATTAGGCTTTTCACATCTTACTACTTTCTCTGACTTCATTATTAAACACCTCTTTAATGCTGAAAATGGCTAACTGAGTCTTTTTCCCTCAGTTACATTGTCAACACTGAAGAGAGTTGGGAAATGGGAGTGCTTAGATATGGTGTGTTCACTAAAAAGATCAATTTTTGTATCTCTTTTCTCTACCTATCAGGGCTGACAAAACTGAAAATCAGTTGATTCAGACCACAAGCTTATTGTTCTCAGCTTCTCCACTACACTTACATTGAATGTTTTTATTTCCTTTTAAAAAAATGCCTAAAACTGACAGCCTCCAAAACACCTTAAGATTTGACTGTGGAATGAATTTTAAAACGAGAAATGTGTAGGAACCCTAACATTTGCTTTTATGTATGCATGTTATTCTGAGCACTCTTCATGTCTTCCAGATGGTTGTGCTGGGCTTGTTTCTCCACCAAGGGTCTTACTTCCGTGACTTGTGGAACATTCTGGACTTTATAGTGGTTAGTGGTGCTCTGGTGGCCTTCGCCTTCACGTAAGTGCCCCCTTTACCACCCCCTCTCCCTCCTCTTGATCACTTTCACCATCCACACACACACACACATTTTACCATCCCCAGAAAGGCCCAGGCTGCACAGCCTTGTACACTCAGTTAACCAGACAATCCTGATCTCTCACTCTCTCTGCTGTTGTCTCCGCCTGGTGTGTCTAAAGAAATCTTCATCCTATTTCTCTTTGCTATCTGCTTTTTTCGCTTCCTCTCACTGCTGCTATTGTTTATTCTACCTCAATTCTATTTCTGTCTTTCTTTGTTCTCTTACTCGGGTATTGTCTGCTCTATTCATCTATGTTGTTGTTAAACGCTCCTTCTTGACTATGGTCACCGTTTTTCCTTCTTCATTGTACAAGATAATTCATGTCAGTTTCCATGTCAGTTTTCTCATTGGTCAGCATCACATTATCATTCCATCAAGCGGTCTTTCTCTACGTATCATTTCCATTTTCATCTGGATATCCAGCCCCCATCTTTAACTGAAATGTGTCCCTGATACTTTTCACCTGAATGTTCCATCTCTTATCTACACTCTAAAACAAAGAATCTGGCTCTCGAAATTTGCTACTCCCAGGGGCTTTCCTGAGGTTTCAAATGAGAGTTTGTACTTCCACAAATGTCAACCATTTTGGATAAACATTCCTATTGCTGACATGCAAATAAGTTTGTAGAGTGTAGTGGCACCATCGCTAACTTCCTCCATACTCTCAAAACCAGTAACAGTCATGGACAAACTAACCCTACATTATTCCCCTAACTGTTTTATGAACTAATGAACTATTAATCACCAGTTCCTCCCTATGAACAATATTGCTCCCCATCTTCCTTGCTCCTGTTCCCTTATTTTCCCCTATTCTTCAACTCATGCCGACCTGATATTTCTACCAACCAGGCCGTGAGTCATCCCTTCCTCTTTTCTTGCATCTAATTCCAAAGTTTTGGTCTTACAAACCCTTTTTCTTACCACCACACCTCTCAGACATTCCATAGCTCTATTTCTTCTTGATCACATACTCCCTGCACCGGTCTAATTCCTAACATACAGCAAGTAGAATAACTAGACAACCAGGTGCTGAGTTACTCTTCGTGCTACATTTTCTACCCTCAAGGAAGTGTAGACTTCTTCAAGACCCTCAGCAAGTGTTTGTTGGCATACAACTAATAACTTGATGGTTTTGTTATGTTAGGCTTACTTTCCTGAATGTATTCAAGAAAAAAAATCTATTTAAAAGAACATATTTATGTGATGTTAACTATTATGTTTTACTTGGTGTGACAACAGATGTGGAAATTAAAATTTGTATCTCCTAACAAAATATTTCAAGCCACTTTTGGTTTTACATACACTTTTGTAAGAATCGTGTGAGATTCAATTCAATTCAATTTTATTTATATAGCGCCAATTCAAAATACATGTCGTCTCAAGGCACTTTACAAAGTCAATTCAATCGAATCATACAGATTTCAAGTCAGGTACATACATTCCAATTAATCCTAACTATCGAACAGTGCAGTCAGATTCAGTTATTTATTCAAATTGGTTAAAAGGTTTCCTGTCTAAGGAAACCCAGCAGATTGCATCGAGTCAGTGACTCCTGATTCATGATGCAGTCATTCCTCCTGATAAGCATGTAACGACAGTGGGCAGTCACTGGCGTTGACTTTGCAGCAATCCCTCATACTGAGCATGCATGTAGAGACAGTGGAGAGGAAAAACTCCCTTTTAACAGGAAGAAACCTCCAGCAGAACCAGGCTCAGTGTGAGCGGCCATCTGTCACGACCAACTGGGGGTTTGAGAGATTATGATTCACCTTTGTTACAAAAATAAACAAAAATAAAATAAGCAAAATCTAGCCTGCTCTGATTGGTCACATCAGTCTAAGAGTGGAATTAGGAGTGAAATTTGAAATTAGCATCTTTCATGATTGATAAAGAAATCTCAATAAATGTGCTGGTTTCTGTAATTAGGAAATAGGAAGAATTATAGGAAGAATCATAATCGATGTAAAAAGTGTTCTTACAAGTTAAGAGCTGATCATGATCTATTTTCTTGACAGTTTAGGTCAAGGTAGACGTTTCTGCTGTTTGTTAGGAGTAGATACCATGTGACATTATTCCACTGAAACACACCTTCCATCCTTATCCGATTCAGTCTTTTTACAATCCTTGTTCCAAACTCCATCAAGCATTTATCTCAGCAACCAACTGACAAAGAACCATTAAAGCCAACATCATGTCTTCTTAACCAAGCCACACCACTACCTCTTCATTCTTCTGCATTCTCCTTGCTGGAGGTCTCAGTTGATCAGTCCGTGGGGGTGAGGGCATCCCAGACACCTTTAACCCTTTAAGTGCCCAGGCTATCCATACGCCACACAGAGGAAAGCTGGCAGCAGAGCATCATCTCGCCCTCTTCCCCCTCCTCTTTTTTTTACCAGCACACATTCAAATCCAAACACACACAAACAAACACACACCCACACATACACACACACACACACACACACACACACACACACACACACACACACACACACACACACACACACACACTGATACTCAAGTCTGACTTTAACGAACCTGGAGGCACAGGTATTTAACTCTATTTCCTTTGCACGGCCTGAGAAAGTACGGTCAAAGGGAGGGGAAAAGGCAAGCATGCTGGGATAGGGTGTGGTGGGTGGAATGATTTGTTATACTGAAACACTATAGATGAATGAAATAAAATAAATACAATACTGTGAGAAAATCCTGTCATCCCCACTTTCTTCATATTTTGCTTCAAAGTTCTTAAAATGTTTTACAGTTGTCTTGAATAATATTTATTCAGGCTTTCTTAAGATTTTTCAAAGTTTATAAGTTTGTCTTTTTACTCATTTTTAGTTGAGTAACTGACTTGGTTTAGAGGAATATTTGTGCGCCTTCTGTTGCAGGCCTCTGATTCTGGGCCAATAAAAGTTGAGGCACAAAACTGTTTCTTAACTCAAGAGATACACCCGCATTATGTCTACACATAACACAAAAAATAGCCAAGAACCTGTTTTGAATTTTAACTCAAACACAGGGCAGGGGTGAGCAATTAATTGTTCCAAATGCCCAAATGATGCCTGATCATTGTCTGATCATAGATATTTCAAGTATGTTTGAAAATAATCGTTGAAAATGATTTTCATCGGCTTTAGGCAGCAGTAGTCATTGCAGCTGACAAATGGAATTCAACATGCTATACTGAAAACAAATATTTTGTATCAATTTTACTTTAAATAATCACTTAAACACAATGGTGCTAATGTAACCACCGAAACAGAGAAACAACAGCAGTCACCCTGAATAAAAAAGCTTTTTTTTCCCTTCTAAATTGAAGCAGCATATTTGGATTTCCATACATCATTCAGACCCTTTGCCTGTTTAATTTTAGATTTTAGCTGATGTCCAGTCTGAGACATCTAAAGGGACAGATGTGGCCTGCAGGCCGTAAAATGCCTCTGTCTGTTGTAACTACTTTATTAAAAGCAGTCTGTCACTAAGACTCAGTTTGTTTCAATTATGTAAAAACACCTGATTAGTTTATTGCCAAAGAGGAATTTATTGGATTATCTGAACACTGATGGATCTCTCCGGTCCTCTGTCAGATCTTTGTGGGATTTTGTTTTCTTATTTCTTAAAGACAAGACAAGACTTCGAAAAAATGTTGTGTAAAATACACATTTCTCAATATGGTATCATTGTCATGGACAAAAACAGCAGGAAACAACTAAGAAGTCCAACGAAAAGCTGAAAGACCTTGACAAATCCCAAAGAACTCAATCAAGTTAACTTAATCAAGACAATTTTTTGGACTACAAGCTCATTTAGTTTCTTGGAAGCAATGTATGAAGAAACGAGGGATGATTTAAAACTTTTTCACAGTATTGTATACCTAATAGCTGGCTGTGTTTTAATGAAAGTAATAATAGAGAGAGGGAGCCAGGTATAAGAGGTAGTTTGTGCATCCTTTTTAAATGCATGTCTGCCAAAGTGACTGCATGAACCTGAACCTATGATGCAGTAGACAGCATCAGTCAGATTTTATTTCAGCACATGTAGTCAAGCTCAAGTAAAATGTGTTTTGTGAATCTTTACTGATAAATACTGTAAAAGTGTTCAGATCGAAAGCAAAGCAATTTTAGAGGCTGTAACAATGCCTAAAAACTGAGTGAAGGTACATTAGTGGCACAAAGATACTTATATTACTAAAGGTGGTATGAATGAAGTGGGCAATGTTAACATTTAAATAGCTTCCTCTAATATATTACTGCTGTAATGTGTTTTATTTATCTTATTTCTCTTCATGCTGAGCCTATTTCTTTTTTATTCTTGAGAAGAAAATCTTCAACATTAATTTTGCAATTATATGCCTTCAATTAAGAAAGATTCTAACTTTGAAAATCCAGCTGTTTGACCCCTGAAGCATTCTTAGTCTTATTATCTTCTTAAAATTCTTTGAAAAAGCCCTAAAAAATATATTTTTCATGTTCACAAGTTGCACTTTGCGTTTAGTCTGAATAATTGCATTTTTGTGGATAACAATATTACTAACAACAGGTAAACTTTACATACTTTATGTGAGGTGAGTGGGGTGAATTGTGCCAGTTTTTACTTAAAGTTACTTTAAAGTGTGGCTAACTAAAATACGTACATATAATTCAGGATGTGGTGCATCCCTGGGAACAATCACTTTGGATCTGAAATATAGTATTTAAGAAATATAGCTTTCTGAAAAAAAGTAGTATCGTGGAACAAGTTGCCCCCAGTGTGGGGTAAGTTGTACCTTTGTAAAGAATACATTGGGGTAAATTGTGCCATCGATTATCGAAGTAAAAAAAGTATATTTCTTTATCCCAGCAAATGTCATACCATATAAGAGTTAGACAAATTCAGTACAAAATTACTAATTTAAGGTCTAAAGTTATATTACATCAAAGGCCAATTTTCTACAAGTCTATTGTAACACAAGACCCCACGTGAACACATTTTTAGAACAAAATTAAATTCATAAAGACCAAATTGACTTCACAGATCTACTACATAACATCCCACTTGTCGATACTTACAGGGGAATATTAATTGTTGCCACCAAGTATTTGTGATGCAGGAGACGGATCCTTGTCACCATCATCATCATCATTCTGAAAATCTGAACACTCATGGTCAGTGGTGTCAAGTGGAATAGAAATGTCACTTTCTCCATGTAATGTTTTAATATCATCCTATGTTAATCTGCCTCGCCACTTGAAGAATGGAATTCCCCTTCTCTACCTCTTTCACTGCTCTGTCCACGTCAGAGCATAGAGGAGTGGAAGCTCTGCCTGTCTTCCTCTTGTATTTCTGTGGCATGTTAGTCTATTTCTATTTTTGATCTAAAATTAGGAATAACACATAGTTTTAATTAGAAAATGTAAGAAGACAGTGTGCAATTACACTAAAATATGTTTAATATGTTCATAAGTGGGGGTGAGTTGTGCCACTGACACAACTTAACCTAAGGCCTTTGCCAGAAATCACCCCAACCCTATCATTTTGGAAAAAATGCATTATCCAGCAGTTTTAAGCTAACATTATGCTAGCTGTATAGACTCATAGTGTGGCTTAACAAAGACAAAAATATCAAATGTTTTCCAACTAGTCTATAGCTCTTCAGACACTACAATCAAAAAACCTTGACCATAGAAATTTTACTTTGAAAGGCAAAACACTGTTTTTTAACTTAAATGTCCTTGCCTCTCATGCAATGAGGGTCTCTTTGCAGGATGAGTGAAATCGCTTTAAAAACTCCTTAAAAATGTGTGGTCACATGACCAATTTCTTCTATGGTTACCTAGAAACAGGAGGTGGCACAATTTCCCCACTGGCACAAATCACCCCACTCTACCCTATTGGACAGTATTGCAGCATTAAAGCTCCAAAACATACCATATGTACTTAAAAACAAGATTTTAAGTTATTCCATATACAAGCACTCAGAAAGGAAGTCTAACTTTATAACTGTGTTTGATATTTTTTCTGTTTTACAAACTGGGAGTAGAACAAGCTAATAGGTTGGTTATTAATCAGGCTTGGAGAGCTGGCAGTTTCCTTGCTTACAGACATACTGCTCATATCTTGCTATCTGTAGTTTTTAAACAATGTTACTTAATGTCACTGTTAGAAATGTGTCTCCAAAAACTACATAAATTAAAAAAACGCTTTGCTGTAAATGTAATTTCCCACCTTTTGGTCGAAGTCATATGCTCTTTCTGAAACTTTTACTGGATAAAAATTTCAGTAATCAATAGAATTGATTCTCACTTAAAAACAACCATTTTCCAGGACAGCTGAACAAACAAACAGCTGAATATACAAGCATATTGAAAGTGCTATAGCCTTCTTTCAGCCAGCTGGCTATAAGTGCCCAGCAGCAAATGGGTTATGGGTGGAGCTGTGTTACTTTATGCTCTATGCACCCTGTACACTATTTACACCCAGACAAAACAACAGTAAATTTCTCTGACATCTCATTTAAAGGACTGAAAACCACAGGAATGATCTGGTGTACTTTTTTTTTTATTTTAACTATTTAAAACCTTGGTATACCTTGATACTATAAACCAGCCCATGCCTGCTACAAATACTCAAAATATTAGACATATGGTTTTACTTAGTCTTGAACTTAAAAGTTTCAAAGCAGAACTAAAAAGATCTGAAATTATTTATATGAGGCAAGGCTTTGACATCAAACATAAGTATCCCAATATGACTTATTAATCTACAGTGCCCCCTGGCTGATAGGTTTGTTATAGCAATTGGAAAATCAGAATCAGACTCAGCTTTATTGCCAAGTTTGTACATACAAACAAGGAATTTGACTCCGGTACACTTTGCGCTCTGGGTTTTTAAATATATTTTAAATATATTAATGCATATATCTTTATGTATATACAAAAATCACTCCACTTCTCCACCCTGCACAGCATGACTTCCTGTTGACAAAACATCTCCTCCTTTTCTTTATCTGTTGCTTTCCCCTTTACCTCTCACCTTTTCTTTGACCTACTTTTCCTGTCCTCATGCCATTACACCGTATTTGTTTCCTCTAAAGATGCTCACGTATCACTGCTACCCTTCCATCTTCGCCTATTTTTCAAACCTTTGCCTCTTATCATCTGCTTCGGTGCTACACTGGAGTACAGTGTTGCTCAAACAGACTTCACACACACCTGCAATTTTCCCTCTGAAGCATGACGTTATATGAAACCAGATAACTCGAAGAAGCATTGTACAGATGATATTTAGCATGAAAACTGTACATTAGCTTCATATCTGTGTGTGTGTTATAAACACAAGTATACTGCTTTTGGCATTCTCCAAACAAATGTTGAATGTTTCAAAGTCATGTGACTTTAAACTGCATGTAGTGACAATACTCTGTGAGAATGCTTTTTTTTGCTATTGATAGCATGTGTGTATGAGACAATACACACAAATCCTGGTTTCTTGAGTCTCCGCTCATGACCGATGAGTGAATGTGCTCTAAGGTCAAGCAAACCTGGAAACAATCTCTTGTAAAGAGTAAAAAAAAATGTTTTCTTTTTCTGTACAGATGTGCATGCTTAAGAACTTTGATACAAATCCCTCCAGGTGCTGCAGATATAATGAGGACAATTTGTGCTGAAAGCCTGGTCTAATTGATCATTGAAGTGCAATTAGATAGGAATCAGCAAAAATGGATGCACCAATTGAGATTTCACTTCCAGTTACAAAGCTTGTCTTTCACAGAGTTAAAGTGGGCTAAAGCAAAAGATGTCCACAGAAAGAAAGCGAGAACATCCAGACTTGCAAAGCCTGGATTCATAGAATTGTCTTTTTTTTGTATTTGTGGATCCTGGAAAGTACATTAGGTTAAAGCGACTCTGAAAGAACAAATTGTATTGGCAGAAAAACGATGATGTAGTTTAAAATGGATAGAATTAGGAGTATTACAATAGACTACAACAGTAGGTTAAGATATTAAAGCAAGAATATAACTGTACATTTTATTATACCAGTATAGCAGGATAATGTGGATGTTGTTTTTCTGTTCCATCTGGTAGATTATCAGTTGAAGTTGAATTTGTATTCAGAAAACATCAGTTTAGGTATTTTCGTTGTTTCTGTTTAGTTTACAACAAATAATCAGCTGCAAAACAGGTGTCTCTTAATAAATTAGAATATCACAGAAATTTTATTTGCTTTAAAAAAGTGCTGTTTAAGCATTTTTTCTGTAAATATTGAATCGTTATGGCTTACAGCTAATGGAAACCCCAAATTAACCATCTACAAAAATAATAATGTTACATAAAACCAAATAAAAAGGATATAAATACAGAAATTACTAAATGGAAATACTTTTCCATGTACTTCATGTACTGTATAGTATTTGCAACCAATACTTGGTTGCAGCTCTTTTTGCACAAGTTACTTCATGAGTGCAGCGTATTACAGATGACCAGGTGCCTTTAATAGCAGCCTTCAGCTCGTCTGCATTAATGTGTCTGGTGTTTCTTATCTTCCTCTTAACCAAACCCTTTAGATTCTTCATTGGGCTTTGGTCAGGTGAGTTTACTGTACAATCAACTGAAATGATACCGTGGTCATTAAAACAGGTATTGGTACTTCTGGCAGTGGGGGCAGGTGCTTAATCCTGCTGGAAAATAAAACCAGCTAGATTGTCAGCCCAGAGTATCATGATATTCTCGTAGATTACTACAGTTACTTTGGTTTTAAGAAAACACAGTGCACCTACACCCGCGTCTGACATACAGAGGTGGGTGAAGTAGCCAAACATTTAATAAAGTAAAATTAGCACTACCTAAATATAGTTTTACTCAAGTGGAAGTAAAAATAAGTCATCCAAAGAATTACTCAAGAGTACAAGAGCATTCGGTAAAAGCACTGCTTAAGTACTGAGTACTTGAGTGGTAGAGTTTAATCATCAAATCATGTAATTATACAGACAAAATATAAAAGTAGTCCTATGTAGGTTCTGGTACTCTGAATAATAAAACATAAAAATCAGTGAAAATAAATCTCACTATTGCAAAGTCTCAAGTTCTCACAGAAAAAACACATTTCCAAATCTCAGTTTTTCACAATGTAAAACCTTTGAAACCAATACTTACAGTAGGTAATGTATACATGTTAGAACAGTGCAAAGTAGTTCCAGTGACAATATCTAGTCTTTACTCTAGGTTCACTTGACCTAATAACATTAGAACAATAAGCTTGCTTAAAAACCAAGTGTCTCACCAGAGATGAACACATCTGTCTGTGTCTGCTGCATTTTTAGTTAAAACGAGTTTGTTTCTCATTCAGTGAAGTGGATTGAGTAGCCAGAAATTGTACTAAAGTAATAGAAGTATTACTTGAAAATAGTATTACTTAAGTTGATATAAAAAGTATGGTGCAGTAAAATTAGAATCAGAATCAGCTTTATTGCCAAGTTCGTACATACAAACAAGGAATTTGAATTTATTTTTGTTTTGTTTTTTGTTTTTTTTTGTGTTTAATGCATTATAACATATGTTTATGCATATATCTTTATGTCCTTAAATATACAAAGGTGCGTTATAAGATGTATTTATGCATATATCTCATAACGCACCGAAGTAAATTTTTTTCAAAAAAGTTAGTCAAGTAAATGTACCTGAGTTAATGTAACTGGTTACTACCCACCTCTGATGACATGGCATCCCAAAATCCCAAATCCCCACTCAAAGTGAAAACTTTACACGCAACCTCAAGCAACTTGGCTTCTGTGCCTCATCACTCTTCCTACAAACTCCCACTGGATTCCACACAAAGTGAATCTTCACTAAACTCTTGAATGAGGTTTGGTTAACAACGCTTTGAAAGCTGTGGCTATCCCTGTTGTTTGTACACCTTTCTTCCTTCCACCACACTGTTTCCCTCCACTCAACTATCCATTAATATGCTTGAATACAGTGCTCTGTGAACAGCCAACTTCTTTAGCAATGACCTTTATCGGACTACCCTCCTTGAGGACAATGAGCCACAGTGGCTATCTGCTGGACGACTGTCACGTCAGCAGTCTTCCCCATGAATGGGAAGGTCATAACATGGCTTTTCTGTATTAGAAATCCTTTTTAATTGGTCAGATTGCATATTATATTTTTCTAAAAACAAAAAACTGGTTTTCCCTAGCTACAAGCCCTAGTCATCAAAATTACTAGAAATAAACACTTATTTCTTTGTGTGTAACGAAACTATAATATGAGCTTCACATTTATTTTTTGATGATGTTCTAACTTATTGAGATACACATGTGTGAGATATAAATCAGTGACCACTGACTTGTGATTTGATTGCTGTTGTTAGACAATCTTCTGATCTTATCAAACCAATAGAACTTCATCATCTGATAGAATGTTTTTTCAAAGTGATCAATCAAAAAAGTTAATGGAATTAATCAATAAGAAGTATGTTTTGTGATAGTGTTACATAAGGCACAGCATTTACTGTACAAATCAGACAAACAGGTTATATAAAATCCAGCTTAGCTGAGGTGGATTATAGTAAAAACTTTAGTGTTTGTTAAAGAAGGGCTGAGGTACATTTCTAATCAAGTATAGCCATCCTGCTGTTCTTCCTTCCTTGTCTGTCTCTCATATAGATGTATCTTTTCCTGTTTCTACCAAATCCCCCATTCTCTCTTGTCTTGTGCTGGTCTGTCTCTATCAATGTTTCTGTGTTTGTGTGTCTTTCCATGTGTTTTTCTCTGTCCTCCTGTTCCGCTGTCTTTCTCTCTGTCGCTGTCACCTTGACTTTCGCTGTCACCACCTTCGGTGAAACCCGACAGGAGCAGCACCCGGTAAAGTTCCTCCTCTGTCCTCTCCCGCTCCGCTCCCTGTGCACAGTTACCGGATCACGTTGGCTACTATCTCTTTCTTTCTTTGTTCTTCTAATCATTTGTGCTCATTCTCGACGTATCGTTGTCACTTCTTACCTTAGTTTTTAACTGCACACACACTCAAATCCAAACGTAAGTTTTTTTGGGGGAAAACCACAGACTATTCTGAAAAACGCTAGAAATTGTCAGAAAAAGTATTCCTAAAACCCAAAACAAGCAGTACTCCCTGAACAGTCTTACTTCCAAGAAAAAAACTCCATCATACATCCTGCAGTTGTTTCTAAGGTTTGGCAAGCAAAGAGGACAAATGGCAGCAAAGAAGATCTAAATAATGATAGAAAGGTCAATAGAAAGCACATCAAAGCAGACATGTCCGTACCAACAATGAAAGTAAAACTTAATAAAAAGTCTAAATATAAATAATATATTTGCTTTTTCTAATTCAGGAAGCAGCTGAGTGATCCCCACCCCACAGTCTATCTCTTGAATATAAAAAAAACATACAGTATTTTAAATAAAGTATTTGTTCCCTTACAGATTTATTCTGTTTTTACTTTTTTTGTCACACCCTAATGTTTCGGATGATGAAATGTAAATGTTTGGCAAAGACGAACTGTTTGAAAACATGGTGATAATAGTAGTGTGTTAGTCTGGGCTGATTTGCTGCTTCAGGACCTGGATAAATTGCATTTATTAATGGAACCATGAATTCCGGACAATTAACCAAAGCCCACCAGCAAATCTACCTCTGAATGGCTCCAAAAAAACAAAATGAAAGTTTTGGAGAGGCCTGCTGAAAGTCTGAACTGCAATCTTGTTGTAATGCTACAGTGTGACTTTAAACAGGCCGTTCATGCTTGGAAATCTTTCAGTTTGTTGAAATTAAAACATTTCTGCAAGGGATGGTAATGAAATTTCCTGCACACTAATGTAAAAGAGGTTATTGCAAACTATTGGATAGTTCTTTTGTTTCACTTAGATTAGTACTTAGATTTAAATCTCAACTGTTAATCAAAGATTGAGCCGTGAAGGACAAACCTAATTACAAAGAAAAATAAACTCATATTTAACTGTTTAAGTATATTGGTACAAAATGGTTTGTTTATTGGTAAAAAATGTGAGTAGATGTGTTAAATGCCAATGTGTTGATTTGAAATTGGGGTATAGTTTGGTAGAGGTGTGAACTGAGCTTTCCATATACCATACTTGGATACAATAACAAATACATTTATAATATTGGCTGCAAGTTTAGTTAATGTGCAGGTTAGATAAGTATCTCAAACTAATAATTTGATAAGAATTTTGGAGCACTTAATGCAGATCAAAAGTTGTGTAGAGTTTCCAGCCAGTTAGGGTTCAGTTCTGCAGATGTTGGGTGTTAAACCGTCAAAAACCCAGATTTGGGTGACAGTGCAAATTTAATTTGGTATTCAAGAACCATTTAATTTTTGCCAAACATTATTTTTATGCATTAGAGTATTAAATCCATTTATGCGGCAATCTCAAAACAAATCTAATTGCTTTAATCAGAGTTATAGTGTGTGCACATAACAATGTGAGAGAGTGTATGCACAAGGATAAGGCCATTTTTAACACCTATGACCTTACAGGGCTTTACTCTAATACTCTAAAGCTGCTTTCATAGAGAGAACTCCATCCTGCTCAAATTTCAATGAGGAATGCCTATTGATTATCGTCTGAGTCTCTTCTTGGCGGGCACACAAACACCCGCTCAGAGACATTTAAAGTTGCCAAGACTCCAACTCAATCAATCAGCACTAAATTGAGCTGTCGTTCGTTTTCTGTCACAGGAACTGAGTTCATAGTTTAAGAGTGAGCCATGATAGACAGTCTGTCTTCTGCCCAGACTTGGCAGGTGTCCACGTTCCTCAAATTTTTTCTTTCCTCAGATTGGCCCATCCCCTTACTGTAAAAATTTTGTGTTCTATTTATTTCTTTAATGACAGTTTTTCACTAATCTGGATAATGCACAAAATGTTAACGTTATTGCCTTCATGAGAGTAAAAGTCTGAACCTTAAAATAATTACTTTTGCTTCTTTCATATAACTCGTTTGTTGCTTTTGTTTTTCTTTCTTGACATGAGATGTTGTGTTCTGTAAGCAACATCACAGGTCCAAATATTCTCGCATAGCCTCCGATTCCAGCCTTGGACACGTTTGTTTTAGCGTTTTTACAGAAGCAAATTAATAAGTGTGATTTTTGAAATCTTGAAAACAATCACAGGAAGCTATGTGAAAAATTATTTTTGCATACGTCTATGTGGAGATAATTTTAGGATTATGCCAAAGTAATCCTAACAGTGAAACAATTGACATCTGGACTTCACATTTTCACATCTAAAATGTTCACTTCTTTCAAAGAGTTGAACAGCATCTCACTGAAAAAGAAAGAAAGAGGTTTGGCCGGGCACTCTGCCGGGGAGTTGCCTGTCGCTATGCAATGAGTGATTGCGTACTTTATGATGATAAAGATCTTGTTAAAAAATGATGATGGTTTTTCTTGATGTCCATGAAACCAAGAGGTCAGACATCTGATTGTGTTCTCTCCACCGGTTTCATGTTTGACTTGTTTATTTTTTGGCCAAAAAAGAGTGACGATTGCCTGGAGAAGGAATATAGTTTTTTTTTTTTTAAAAAGGCACTCTTGTGTCATATATGTATATGTGTATTTTTTATGAAAGCAAAAGAGTATGGAGCCTTTTCTGGCTGATCTGTATAATAAAGTATCTATTCTGCTGTCTAACATTTTTTGGTATACTTTTTTTGTTCAATGCTGAAACTCTAGGGGGAGCAGCAAAGGTAAAGACATCAGTACAATTAAATCTCTGCGTGTGCTGAGGGTACTACGTCCACTTAAGACCATCAAGCGTCTCCCCAAGTTAAAGGTAGAGTTTAAATGCTGTGTCGATTTCCTTATTTTAGGGTCTGCGTATGTGAAGTTGTTTGA
Source organism: Crenichthys baileyi (assembly GCA_036173005.1). NCBI lineage: Eukaryota > Metazoa > Chordata > Actinopteri > Cyprinodontiformes > Goodeidae > Crenichthys > Crenichthys baileyi. The sequence goes on along the minus strand of JAHHUM010002064.1, from coordinate 479,428 downwards.
AGCTTGTCTCCCTAAAAAACTCTAGAAGCTCCCAATGAGTAGCATTGAAGGGAACTTTTTGCTGATGTCTTAATTGTTACACATGTAACTTTGAGTTACATGTGCAAGATTGTTACATTATTCATTATTTTAAGGAAACGTTCGGTGTTCATTAAATATTCCTACTGAGACCAGCTGTCATGTCATACTGTGTGTATGAGAGAGAGCAGTCAGTGTTACACAGTTCAGCAGTTAAACAGTATTTTATTATTATTTCAAAATAAAGATTAAATGATAACCAAATTGACAATAAAAACCATTTTGAGCATTTTACATAAGCAGGATGAGTGTTGTTAGCATAGTTAGCATTTTTAGCAGGATTCCCTATGTTCATTCGCTTTAAAGTAAGTAGACCATTTTATCAACTACCAGATTTTTAAAGGTCTACCAACATTTCCTAATCAAGCATTTCCCATGACAGACACAACCGGGCTTCTCAAATATCTTCAGCTTCCTGTTATCTGCTGACTTCTAACTTCCTGTTGTACCAGCTGGAATAAGTGGCCAATATGCCTCCTTTAAAAATTATGTTTTCCCAGTAGTGGCTTCTTACACCTTTTATTCTTCTCTGACTTCAATATGAAACACCTAAATTACAGTGAAAATAGCTAAGTCAGTCTTCCTTAAAGTGTAACACCTTCAACACCCACGAGAGTTCTCAGCACCACGTACTGGGGCTCATATAGAAGTTTGATTTCAAGCTTCTGACTAGCTTCTGACTGGTTGACAGGCAAATTCCCATCAATAGCCATTTTTTATGTGCGTTTCTAATTTTGGGTTTTGTGCATAGGAAAAATGAAGACAGTCAGCATTAGATAATGACAGTTTTGTTTTGGTTTGTTTGTTCTCTGATCCCTTACATTGAGCCTAAAACATCTGTGCATGTTAAACCTGTTAAATCAGGTAACGGTTCAGCATTACATGTTTAAACGACAAGGCACCTGTAATTTTTGCAATACTCATGTCTCCAACAAGCAACATTTCACTGGAAAGTAAATGTGTTTGAACATTTGTTAGGGGTTTTTAAGGAATAAAAAGGACCAAAATTAAATGCATTATCAAGGACTAAATAAGAACTACAATTGGCCAAGCTAAAATATGTAGATTCTCGTAAATTGGACAGCAATTGTTGACTCAGTGGGTAGGGTTACTTTGAAGTCTATAAATCATGTTGTACCTATAAAAAAGCAGCCAGATAACAGGCTTGTGTTGTACAGGAATACCGTCAGTCATGTGCTCTGTCTACCATTTTACAATTTATTAAAGTTAAAGATGTTTTCCCTGCTGCTTACAACATATATCTGTAAAACAAGTTATTTAAGACTAATGATAATCATTACAAGAAAAAAACAAGTTTAGTCAAATCGCTCAAACTTCTTTTCTGTCTATATTTAGTAACTGGAAAATAAGAGTTTTTTTATTATTACCACTGTGACATCTGAACTTTTTCTACCTTTTTTAACCTTGCAGGCAGTTTTTGACTGTGTGGTGAACTCCCTGAAGAATGTGTTAAATATCCTAATCGTCTACATGCTCTTCATGTTCATCTTCGCTGTTGTGGCTGTGCAGTTGTTTAAGGGCCGATTCTTTTACTGCACAGACGAATCAAAAGAGTTTAAACGGGACTGCAGGTTGGTTAGGAAACAACTAATTGAGTATCAGAGCGCTTCCTTTTTGCTAAATTACTGCATGCTGTTTGTTTTCTCTAAAATTATAATAAAATCAGTCTTTTGGTTGTCATTTTCACATTAGTGGATTTGTATTACTTTGTAGACATTTAGTAGGATTTTTTAAAATATAAGTGGTCCTTAACCACTTATATTTTTGTTGTTTATGTGCTACCACCTAGAGGCAATCACAGGTTATTTCTGGGTATTATTTATTTTAGAAAAAGAACATCTAAATGTTTGGTTGAATTTGTTGTTTTCCCCTCGCAGGGGCGAATATTTAGTCTATGAAAAAGAAGAAGTAAAAGCCGAGAAGCGGGAATGGAAGAAGTACGATTTTCACTACGACAACGTGGCTTGGGCCTTGCTCACCCTCTTCACCGTCTCCACCGGAGAGGGGTGGCCACAGTGAGTGGATTGTGCACATTCACCATAGAAAAATAACATGAATTTAAAACTGTGTATGATAAAGCTGAAAATCCATCTCAGGATCGTTGGTGTTTAGAACAACACAGTAAATATTTCCTTGTTCTCCCCAAAACATAAAGGAATGTGTGTTTTTTTTGTGTTGTTTTTAATTATAGTTTGTTTGTAAATACAGATAAAGCTATACCCTTTTTTAAACATATTGTAAATATGCTTTTTAAGATGTATGATTAAAGCTACATCTCACCATATTTGGATGATTTAATAGTAATTATTGGATAAACTTTAATAAATGAATGTAATTTCTGGTACAGAAAGAGTTTGACAAAGTCTCAAAAACGAAGTTTGAAAAGCATTTTGGAGCTCTTCATACAAAAAGTATGTACAATTTTGTAGCCATAATTCAGCTCTGCAGCAAATAAAACTCTAGCTTAGCCCTCTATTGCCGGGGTAACCCAACCACCAGGCGGAAATATTCGACGTACTGACGAGCTGAACATGTGATTGCTTTTATTTTGAAAAGCTGAAAGTGTTTGAGAGGCCAAGTCTGTCTCTGGTGAGCAAAACATTTGGGATAATGTTGCCCTCAAATATCACAAATTGAGATAAATGTTTGGATAAATAAAGACAAATATTAAGATTACTGGACTGCATTAACAGAAATGTAATCCAACTGTTGGATTTTATACTTGGATATTTTGTTGTGTTGTTGATCAGTTCAGTTTCTGACCATGTTATTTGATTTTTTTTTATAAATCTTTTTGTCTCCTCCACTTGCAGGGTATTAAAACACTCAGTGGACTCCACTTATGAGGATCAGGGCCCAAGTCCGGGTTACAGGATGGAAATGTCCATCTTTTACGTGGTGTACTTCGTTGTCTTCCCTTTCTTCTTTGTCAACATCTTTGTGGCTCTCATCATCATCACCTTCCAAGAGCAAGGGGATAAGATGATGGAAGACTACAGCTTGGAAAAGAATGAAGTGAATAATGATCGAAAAACCTTTATGTGATTATTGGACAAATGTAATCAATATATATTTATTCTGATGTTTATCTTTTTAATCTTTCTTCAGAGAGCCTGTATAGATTTTGCCATTAATGCCAAGCCTCTGACTCGCCACATGCCAAAGAACAAACTGAGCTTCCAGTATCGCATGTGGCATTTTGTTGTGTCCCCTCCCTTTGAGTACAGCATCATGGCTCTGATTGCACTCAACACAATTGTCCTGATGATGAAGGTATGAAAGAGAACAGTTATACGATCTTACCCAACATCAGCACATGTAGCTAAAACAGGGAACAATTTTTATAAACTTTTTCCTGTTCTTTTTTTATCTTTTTTGTGTCAACAGTTTGAAGGTGCATCTAAAAGTTACGATAATGTGCTAAAGTACCTAAACATTGTGTTCACCACCTTCTTCTTTATGGAATCTATCCTGAAAATCATTGCTTTTGGTCCTTTGGTAAGTTCTGCACAAAGTGCCACACACATATACAGACTTATCTTTTATCTAGGTTGACCCACTCTATAAGCTCCTGTTTTTCATCCCATTATTCATTTATAAAGCGGGATATTTTTGTAGACACATCTAGAGCAAGTTTTTCCTGTCCCTGAAAAACCCAGAGCTGGTGCACAGCTGTCACGCTACCCTATTATTCATCTCCGTGATTACTGCAGGATCATTGTCCAACTTTTCCCATCATTGGACACCTTCTCATTTTTCTCTCTTTCAGAATTACTTCAGAGACGCCTGGAACGTTTTTGATTTTGTCTCAGTCATTGGAAGCATTACTGACATATTGGTAACAGAATTCGGGGTAAGTGTTGTGGTTTGATTGTCCAATAATAAATACATTATATGGATGTAAAGTTAAAAAAAAACTAAAATGAAATATATCTAAAAGAAAAAAAGTAGAAAAGAAGGAAGATAAAAACATCCACTGGTTCACCTTCAGGCCGGCTCTAGGTCATTTCACCCCTTCGCCAGTTACCAACAACAATCTTTACCAATTAAGTAACCATTTCCTACCCATGCACCTGATTCATTACATATAGGTTTTATAAGAATTATACTATTTCAATTCAGTTGCAAATTTTGATCAATTATGGGGATAAATGGTTACAAAAATGTTAGAATTTTTTTATATTTTGTTCTGATCCCTCTTTGGAACTGTTAACTCTTATGATTATGACCTTTGATTCAACCAAAGTAACACTAAGTGATCACATGCTGGCAGATAATATTTATTTGATTAATAAAACCTAAAATCCTTACAGTAGACTATGAGTAGAATATAGAAAATTACATTAAATCATCATTGTCAAAGCGGGTACAAATTGATGCACAGTTGTATTGAAATCTCCTGGCAGATTACTCCATTTTGTACCCAAAAAGTGGGACATAAATTTTTTGGGGTACAAAACAACCAAAACTGCTAGGTATGAAATGGCAAACATGCTAAATGATCAGCACCCAAACCAGTGTTAAACCAACATTAAGTTTAAATGTGTTAGTTGCCCCTCAGAAAGTTAAATTCAAAGTAAGTACAAGACAGTGTAACTAAGAATAAAAAACCTAATTTTCTGGTTCAAGTTCCAAGTTTAGAAGTAAAACAAATCCACCTACTCAGCACAGTAGTTTGAACCACTTTTATTTTTTAATCTTTATTTGTGTGTTTGCTAACTCAGTTTTATCTCTGTATACTGTGGTCTTACTGTTGTGTGCTTGTTTATTTTTTTTATGTGGGTCTCAAAATAACGGAGACTATAAGATTTCCTTAGAAGCGATTTCAGCCTCTCTCTGCTGTGCACCTCTTCCACACGTTTCACTTTAGGCCAAGTTCGGATTTTCTGCTACACTTTCACTCAGATAACTGCTTTCTCTGCTCTCTCAAGTCTGCCAAATAACAGTGACTGAGTTGCAGTAATTTGGCTGAATGATGATTAAGCTGATTACCCTCTGGATCCAAATATAAATGTTTGCTGACTGAATTGACAAAATATGACATCAATGGTCACTTTGACAATCAGCTGTAGGTTTTAGAAAAATGATCAATGTTTATTATTAATAGTTCCTTTACTCTTACTAACCAGAGGAGTGTTTTTTCATCTTTTGATTATTAAAGTATTTTTTTATAAAATTAATGAATCCTTTAAGCATACAAAAATATGCAAGATTCTGCACATGACAGGCAACTTTAAATACTTTGTCCCTTGCATTTTATTCCAAGTAAATGATTTGTTACAAATTGTTTAATGTACTCTGTGAAAAATACCAATGATAGCACTAGGCATGGGTTGGTATCAGAGTCTAATGGCATGATAAAATTGAATTAAAATAACACAGTTTCTCTTTGTACTAACCACAAACATTTATGGCAAAATCATATATATAACACTAACTAATAGTTTTTATTCAAAACGGTAAAGCAACGATTATTCCTACCACTGCTACAGTAAACTGACATATCCGCTACTACAGTTATAATAATGTTATTAGAACTGTTATTTATTATTTCATTTTTAATGCACAGACCTGAGCAAAAATATGAAATAATCACCCTCTATTTAACTATTAAATTAGAAGTAAACACACACATTGCTGTGCTACTGCATGTTCCAGATAGCCAGAAAAAACTCTGGTCACTCTGGCACTTTCTATTGCATCTAATTAAGACCTTAAACCGTAAGAACTGTATGACATAAAACTGTAGCAGGTTGCAAACTATAACTGTTTAAATCCTTGGTATACGTTGCTACAGAAAACTATCCCATTAATAGGAAGCACAGTTTGAAGGAAATGAAACAGTAGTTACAAATAAGGGTGAGTCCTAAACAGATTTTCACCAATAAATTAGAATGCAGCAGTTTTATGTTTCTTAAGGACATCACTTTGAGATCCCTGAAGTGATCTATTTACATTTTACCACCAGGTTAACAATATCTTCAAAACCTAGCTTTGACATCATCTTTCTTTCACATGTTACTTTGTCTTGAAACATTTAATGAGAATGTATTGTTTAGCTGGGGATTTGGCAGTGGGTTTGGCATTAGAGAGAAGCTGAATATGCTTTACTACAACCTAACTGTTGTTGTTTTTTAGTGCTTTTATATTGGCACCGATAATGATCCCGTCTTCCTCTTCTATCTCTTTACATGCTTTCTTTAAAACTATCTACTCTGTTGGCACCCTTCGCCTCTTCTACTCCCTCCTGTTCTGATATAATCCATCCAATCAAAATGCACTATGAAATCCTTCATCGTGTTGTCCATCCATGCTGCGCCATGACATATGGTGGTGCTGTGATGATGATGATGATGATGGTGATGGTGTGTGTTTCGACCCCATGGCCCTGCCCAATAAAACACACAACCAACCACCACCTACTTCTTCTGAAAAATACGTTTAACCCACTCACGATTTACCTCAACTTAACAAAAAAACTAAAAATAAACTTCCTCACCATTCATCTGTCTACATCTTCGCACATGTAGAATCTGGTTGGTTTGTAATTTATTTTTCAAAGCTTCCTGCTGCACTTTCATTGGCCATGCGGTTCCTTGGTTAATTTCTTATCCCCGGCCTTCTGGTCTCTCATGTGTTGAACCTTACCCCCACTGCATGTGCTTTTTGGATGAGTCCTTTTAAACTCTACCAACAGAATGTGGAGAGGTTAGTTAATCTATAGACTATTGACTTTATGGAAAACAAGTTTATTTGTCTTAACAGTAGCTTTTATTACATTAGAGGCATACCAAAGTCTAGGTACCAATGTTAAAATAGCTAATGCTGTGACTGTACAGAGGTTACCATTTTCTTAATTAGTTTATATAAAGTTATTAATTTCTTAATAGTTTTTGAAAAGAAAAGCAAATTTAATAGTATACTAAAGTGTTGGCAATAGTTTAGAGCAATTTCTAAAATTTAATGTAAGTTCGGTTGTTTATGTCTCCAGTAACAATAGTATTATTATTGCTGAATATATATAAACCATATTTTCCAAGCGTTACCTGCTTAACAGTCTGCAGATGAAAAATATTAGAAAATAATGAAAATATTTGATGTCTGTCAAGCAGAAATGTGCTAAAACGTAATTGCATAAAGATACCTTGAACCTTCATTGTGCCTGGGGTTGTTTGTCATGCGACTTTTGTCTGTGAATCTGTTTATGTAAATAAAACATTGATGTGAAGACTGTCGTTCTTCTTAGTAGTTACTGCTTGCATTAGTGCTCCAGAGTGTGTGTGTGTGAGAAGAAAAAACACTTCTCTTGCCAAAACGTGCAACAAAAAAAGATGTTTGATAACATGTCCCAAAAGAGCACTGCACACAGGGTGCAGCTTGCCTTGTCTTAATATTTATATGTCACACATTCCTAGGGTGTTGTGGTTAATTTTATTTGTGGGCTATGCCTGAAAGGCTCCAGATAATAAGGCTCAAGGTATTCGAAAGTACTAACACACTACTAGGGCCATTTTCTGGGGCAAACTTACACCTAGGAGAGATTTGCCCTAACCAATCCCTCTGGTTCCTGCAAAAGGTTCCTGAGGTGGAAACATGCCTTAAAATTTATTCAACAAGATACATGCATCTACCAAGCTTAGATACTTGTCAAAGAGAATGTTGCTAGACTGGTTTAATTCACAAATTTAAGCCCTTTTATGTTATTTCAAATTTGTAAACTTTATTGTAGGAATTAAATTGAGGATTTTGAGTTTACTTGAGGATCTTAATAGCTTTTAGTTACCAAAGCCTAAACAGAAATATTAATCTTCTGGAAAGTATACGCTTTGACATTGTGCAACTAATGGTGCATGTTTTAAAGTTTCCAATGGGCTCAGCCCCACTGGCCCTCACTGGTCTGCATGTAGGCCAACTATCAGGGAGCATGCTGTCATGCCATATCATGCTTGACCTGAGGTTGCATGCTAATCCCTCCATCTTCCCCTCCCTCTTCTTCCTTCTCATGCTGGTTTTACAGCCTTGTCTGTCAACCACCAAAATGCAAAGACCTGACCTGAAAGTTTGGATGTTCCTTTTTTAAATTTCTGTATGACACTGTGTTGATTTTAAAGGCCCTAAATGACAAGGCCACCTAGAATTTACATCCCTGACACTACATTAACTGATTTTATGTGAAAGTCTTTAGCGATTCTCTAGATTACCAATCCCAGATTTGGTAAAGCTCTGATCTGCGTACACCAATTTTGGCTGGTTCCGATTTCTCTTTAAGACATCTCTTAACAATAAAATGTTTATTAACAAACTAAATATAGTAAAATGAAAAAAAGCGATTTCATAAAGAGCACAGAGCCGTTTCTCTCTCCATTATGGAATTATACAAAAACAGTGAACTCTTCCAGGTTATAGAGCAGATGTATCAATAAATAAAACAATTCAATTTATTTTTTATTTCCTTTACAAGACAGATTATAGCTCACCTTTTTCTTTTTTTTTCACACCTCAAAAATTAATGTGAATCCTTACCACATGATATTTTTTCTACAAGATCAGTATAAAGTTAAAAAAATCACTGGTGACCAACTTAATACTTGAGAGAAAAAAACTATTTACTGATTTACTGTTACGTGTTACATTGTTAAAAAAAACACAATGCTAGCATGATTAGCACAGTTTACAGTTATCAGTACATTACTGATTGTGTATCTGTGTTAATTCTCTGTAAAGTAGGCCCTTATTTTAACTGTGAGATTTCCAAAAGACTAAGAATATTTCCTAATCCATCAGTTTGTATTAAAGAAAGATATTGATTCCTCAGTTAAATAAAACCATCTTATTTGCTGATGCGTAAATCCCATGTTCTTGCTGTTACAACCGACATACCTCTGCAGAAAATGTTTCTTTTTAGAAGTTTCTAACAACTTTTGTGATTGTGCTAAATAGCTATATGACTCGTCTTCTCTCAGTAACCATTTCCACACAGAAGTATGGTGAATTCTCTGATCTGAAAAAATTGCATATTTTCCAGATGAATGATCAATAAATAATTGTTCGATTCATTTCACCAGCCGATTGTTTTGTGCACCTCTAATGTTTTTTTTTTCTTTGAATTAGTCTTTTATTGTTTTTGAAAGAGCATTAAAAACGTCTGTAACGTTTAAACAGAATTATAAAGGGACACTATTGGTGTCGCAGGCAACCCAAACTCAAGGTCTTTGCTTTAAAAAGTATACATTTACCATCTGCGTGTGGAGGTGTATGGGTGTGTGTGTGTGAGCACGTGCATGTGGTTGACAGGCAAAGTGTTCCAGTTTGGATCTGGCCTGCTTGCATCAGCGATCAGTGCATTTGTTTATAAAAAAAATGCTGTATAAGATTGGATGATGACCATAAAATTCTTTGAATTAGAAATCACCTTTATTCGTTTCCCAGTTATTTTTGTTTATTGTTCCCTCTCTCTGTCTGTCATTTAAACCTATATCTCAGTACTGGTATGTTTTGAGATTAGATACATTTTATTGGTTTTGACTTCTTCTTTTTGGTCCTCTCTTTCCTCCACTGTTTATTTTGTCTTTTTGTTTTGTTCTTTCATTAACGTAGAGGATAACTGTAAAAGTATTGCTGCTTTGTGAAACTGACAAAATGCCATTTTTATGCTACAGGATAATTTCATCAACTTGAGCTTCCTGAGGCTTTTCAGGGCAGCTCGTCTCATTAAGCTCCTGAGACAGGGGGAAACAATCCGGATCTTACTATGGACTTTTGTCCAGTCCTTTAAGGTATTTAGACACAAACAACTAGAGGACGCAGGACCAGTAAACATACCTGATGAAACTAACAAATATTTCCTGTCCCTGCTGTGGTAGGCTCTGCCATATGTGTGCCTGCTCATTGCCATGCTCTTTTTCATCTACGCCATCATTGGCATGCAGGTAAGTGCTGCTGACAGAATTATTTTGGTATAAATAAAGCAATATTATTTTTTGCCCCAAAATATTTTCTTATTACAGGTTATTAAGTCAGTTTGAACAGTCTGGAACTGTCAAATTTTTCAAAACAGGGTCTTTAAGCAGAATGTAGGAACCCATAAATAAGGACATATTAAATTTAAATGGGATACATATTTGGAAATGTAATTGTACGTGAAGTGTTGCCGATATATATATTTTGAATGTGTCCGGTAAATCTGTCATTATCGATGACTCCTCAAGTCATCTTTTAGATGACATTGAATTAACAAAAATAATTAATCCATTTACGTTTGTGACTTTTGGACGGTTCATTAAATAACTGGGCTGTTATTAACCCTTTCATTGTTGGTTAGCAAAGCACACCCACAAGTTAAAATTACAAAATTTTAAAATAAAACAAACCGATAATATTAAAAATATTAAGTTTCCCTTGTCAGTGAAGGCAACTCCGAGCATGTTACTTGTGTAAAAATGTGTCAAGTAAAAGTTAGGATGTTCTCTTGAATATTGTTAATGTTAGTTGTATTAGTTTGCATATACCTAAAGATTTAATGGCTGTTTTTGTAGTCCTTTTGGGCTCACATTTAGCAATTTTTGCAAACTAAAGTTGAAAAAAATAGGCTTTCCTCAAGGCTACTTTTTTTGTTTCATTTTCTCATTTAAATTTGTAAAAGCTGCTTCAATGAGTAGATTTTGGTCCACTCCTGTGACATTGTTTCAGTTCATTGGTGTTTGCAGGCATTGCAGGCAGCTTTCTTAAGGTCAGGTTGGGGGTCTGGACTTTGATTGGACCGTTGCAAAATCTTTATTCTTTTTTAATTGTGTCAGTTACTGATTAGCTGGTGTTCTTGTGACCATTTTCCTATTAATGATCCAATCACATGTGACGTCATCTTTCATACAGATGGCCTCACATGAAATTCACATTTGCTGACATTATAATCTAGAATCTTTGGTGTATAGAGACTACAAGGTAACCAGGTTCTGTGCCACCGCTGTTGGACACTGGGAGAAAAATGGTTGTGATACTATACTTTTTCTTGTTTTATGTCAAACATTGTATTTTACATTATGGCCAAACATAACAGACAAAGGATGATTGTTGCATCATGTTTCCAAATGACATTGTACCAAAGGTCTTGTGTTTCATTCAGATGCAACTTAGCAAACCTACAGTTAAGCCCAAAATTATACATACTCTTGGCAGATTCAGACTTGAAGTCATATTTTAATTTTAGCAGCATGTTTCGTCTGACTGGAAGTACTATTAATGCCTAGGAGAGGCCCAGAGTCCTGACTCAAATCTGATAGGGAATCTGTGGAGGGAGCTCAATATTAGGGTGATGACAAGGATACTTCCCAACCTCAAAGACTTGGAGCTAATTCCCAATGCATGAAAAATGACCTTGGACACATGCAAAATGCCCACATGCCTGTTACAATGTCAATAAATTTTCTATGAATTATTGAGAAGGGTATGTATAAATTTTGACATGCCAGTTTTGTTAAAATTGTTATTTATTTATGTTTTTCAAAAATCATTCACTTTGTATTTTGTCTCATTATCTTTTGGGAGATGCCCAGTGATTTCTTATCAGTAATAAATTTCTTGAGTGAAAGAAAGTTATTTTAAATCTAAATCTGCCAGGGGTATGAATAACTTTGGCCTTTATTGCAAGTTGTCTTTTCTCATTTTAAAGCCATGAAATTAAACATATAACATGTTCACTGAGGCTTGAAGAGAGAAATGTAGCTCTTGTTTTTTGTTCTTTTTTTTTTTCAATTTCCCTAAATATTGCAATACCTGACCTTGGGGCAAATTTGCTGAAAGAAATGAGTAAATAACTTCCCATTTTCCACTTTTGAATAATCTTTCTCCCTGAAGAATAGTGGACTTAAAATAGTTTGGAAATGATTTGATAACCCTTGGTATGCAGCACCAATAGCTAATTTAAGGTCGTTGCTGATGTATTTTCTTTCTGGCTCTGTATTGTGTGCAGACTACCAAACTGGCAAAACTCCTGTTTTTTATAGTTACTTTCTCTCTTGAATCCTATGAAAACAAAGGTATGACTTAGTTTTCCCCATGAATGTCCCCCGGTTTCCCTTGTGACTGTAATTGTGCAAACGTAGCATTTCTGTTAATGTGGTATTATTATTCTTGTTGATGTTCTTTTTTTATTGCCTCTTTGTTTAGTTGTTTGGAAACATAGCTCTAGACGAGGAGGAAGAAAGTGCCATCGATGAGCACAACAACTTCAGAACTTTCATTATGGCCCTAATGCTGCTATTCAGGTAAGATGTATCTGAACTGGTTTCCATTTTCTATTTGATTATGTTGATGTGTGATAGTTATAAATGAATATTAATATAGAGTGGTGTCTCTAGATATGGGTTTATATGTTTCAAACATCTTCACATTTGCCCTAACTATAATCTTATGAAATCTGTTATGGTAATATACATCTCAATAAGTAAAGGAACTGCTCAATATCATTCAATTAAAAAAGAACAACTTGTCTCTCCATAGCCTTGTAATACACCAGAGGCACCAACATCTCTGGTTCATGAGTGGCTTAACACAAGGAATGCTAAAGTTGTAGCCCATGTCCTGAATTTGTTTATGCTGGTTCTTGAAGCACTGATTGCTGACACATACAATGCCTTGTAAATCTCCCACTAACACTTGAATGGGCTTTGATTCACTATCCGATCATGGCTGAACTTACCACACATTTTTCTTCCACTCAATTTTCTTATACTGTACTTGGTTACAGTACTCTGTAAACAACTAACTTCTTTAGCAATGACCTTTGTGACTTAGCCTCCTCATGGAGAATTTCAATGTTAAGTCAGCAGTCATCCACATGATTGTGTAAGCTACATTTTCTGTATTAATAATCTTCATTGATCTTATGTGATATTCAAATTTTCTGAGAAACTATAACTTTGGTTTTTGATTAGCAGTAAGCCATAATCATCAGGTTTACCAGAAATAAATACTAGAAAAATATCACTCTCTGTGTAACTGATCTACATATGAATTTCGCTCAATGATATTCAGTTAAGTGAAATGCACTTGTATATTACTGCTATATTATAAAAGTGATGACTGCTTTCATGCCTTCTTGGCTGCTCACTCTTTCTATTCCTCTGTATTTACATGTGCAGGAGTGCCACAGGTGAGGCGTGGCATGAAATCATGCTGGCGTGCCTGGGAGAGAAAAAATGCGACCCAGACTCAGGAAATACAGGGAAGGAGTGTGGCAGCACCTTTGCCTACACATACTTTGTCTCCTTTATTTTCCTCTGCTCCTTCCTGGTGAGAAATTATTTATCCACTTGAACTGATTTTTAACCTAAACCAGAAAAAGTATTTTATCTAGTTTGTTGTTTTTTTTTCCCTTTCTCCCAGATGCTAAATCTCTTTGTGGCTGTCATCATGGACAATTTTGAGTACCTGACCAGAGACTCATCTATTCTTGGGCCACACCATTTGGACGAATATGTAAGGATTTGGGCTGAATACGATCCAGCTGCCTGGTGAGTGGCAAGGACTCATGCTAATAAAATTGCAATTATACATGTCAACTGTTTATATCTATTACATAAATATTTTTATGCTCTCCTTACCACTAACTTTTTCTCCCATCCCAAAATGGGACAAAGTACTCATGGCAGACGTGGGATGATGAAACATCGTGTTGAGACAGTCTAAGCAAAATGTTATCCCAACAAATTGTGACCTTTTTTAGCTTCCCCCACCTCCTATTTTTAATTGCAAAAATGTGAAATAATTAATAGTAAAATAAAGTTGTCATTGGTATAATTGGTATAAATGACATAAATGTGACCCACCCCTTTTTGTCTTTTCCTTCTTATGTTCTCGTGGATTGTTTTTTTTCACAGTAAATAAGAGCTCTATTCTTCTCTACATTTTGTTTTTCCTCCTTTTCCTCATCCACTCTGTTTTTTTTCTTTTTTGGGATTTTGTATGCTCCCTTACCTAACTCCCCTCCTTGTATTTTTCTTGCAGTGGGCGCATACATTATAAGGATATGTACAGTTTATTGCGAGTTATCTCCCCTCCTCTGGGCCTTGGCAAGAAATGCCCACATAGGGTGGCCTGCAAGGTTTGGACCAAACCCATAAAGCACAAACTTAAACGCAACCTGCTCGCCTTTAAGAGACTGGAATGAATGTTGCTCTTTATTACTTTTAAGACAAGTTCTTTCTTACTTTTTCATTTCTATTGGTTTGACTTTTTCTGTTTGGGTTTGCATTTTCCAGTTGTTTTGAACTCATTTTACCATTGAATCATTCCTTTTTTGGGAGGGGGTCTGTTGTTTATGCATTCTGACATGATAATGAGAATGTTTGGGACAATGCAGAAATGCACACACACTCTCTTGCATACAGTCACAAACACACTGATAATGGTGTGTGAAGCATGAAGTGGTACACTGCACTTGCTAATGTCTTTTGATTGAACACTGGGGAAAAATAACACTATTGTTCATATTTTTATTTTTTTAAATTTGTTAATATACTTTAGACTTTAGTCAGTCAGTGTCTTTTCTTTCTGCTTGCTGTGTAATTTTTGCCTGGGCAGAAAATGGTTGAGTAATGTGCATTGATCTGTTTGATTTGTGGTGTGGGTGAGAGAGATAGGGTTCCTGTAGCAGCATACACAGAGAAGGTTTGGTCTTGATACTCTCAACTTTGAGCCTCATAGGCGTTTTCTACAGCTTTAAGTCATTGAATCACAAAGGTCTGAAGACTTTTAAGGCAATACAATACACAACTTATTAAACTATTAAACAATCATATCTGTTCATACTGTTGGTTTATAGCACCTTGTGAGAATTTATAGTGATTAGGTGTGTAATACTTATCACATGAAAAATGTCCAGCGTTTTGTAGGTTTTTGCAGGCTTTCCAAGCTGCAAGGTTTCTTTAGAATCTGCCCAACATTATATACAATGATAAAAAAAATTTGTTGCACAACACACAACAAAAGTTTATCTGTAGAGATTGAATCCCAGGATTTAGCATTATTGGCTAAAGCAGCTAACAGTTAAATCAAATCAAAACAGCAACAATCAACTATTTAAGATAAATTCTTTTGAGAAAACAGAGAAAATGTACCAAATATAAAGTTATTTACTTTATTCATTACATTACTGTTTAGGGCCTCTAACACAGGATTAAGACTGGTCTCCAGGATCTCCAAGATTGTTTAAATTAATCTTCATTTGACTAATTTAGAAAAGTACATTTCAGTGTGAAAGGGAAGTATAACCATATAAATTTTAGAGGTTTCTGCACTTCCACCATGAGCTTCATTCTTGCTGTCAAAAAGAAAAAATAATACAAATATTTTCATCAACAGCCTGAGAAGATGCAAATGAGAGTTTACTGTACTGAGTGCTGTTCACTTCCGATTGTGCCATTTTGCCATTTTTACCTGGTGCAGTACTCTGTGCGCATATCTCAGTACAGGCAGAAAAAATCATGTACATCAAATCCAAATGTCTTGTAGTTTACTTATCACTAAGCTAAACACATAAAGGGCTCTGAAACCTCACGTTGTTTTTATGAGGTGCAGTCCAACTCCTGTAAAATTATATTATAAATCCCACAAACTACTGCTGATTAGTTTATCCACCTCCTCCTACTCCTGCCGTCCTCCTTATCTTCCCCGATCCTAAACAGAATGCCAGGACTTCTTTTTGACTGTGTGACAGTCAATGAAGATCTTCCCTCAGGCTCAAAGTAACTGATATGCACAGTTTGGAGTTGTGGGTGCTTTTTCTCAGCTGGGAGACATATTCCTTAGGGATATCTATGCGCAAGAGGCCCGGGCATGGGACATTTTAATATATTTTTTATCTTTTTTGAGCATGTGGCTCTTCTGCTCAACACCCATGACTCCGATAAGCTGCCACCACGACCTCACCACTGATATTTTGTGCTTGCTCAAAACATTGAGGAGCTCTTGCAGTCACAGTGCATCAAGCGAATTGGGGCATGCACTGCATTTTTCATGTACCCCATAGAATCTCCTCAAGATTTTCCACAGACCATATATTTTCCCGATCCTTTTCTTTATTTCGTGGTACCATCTTTGTCCATGTAAAGTGGGCCTTAAAAACTGTTTAGTGGGCTTTCAATTTCTCTGCATTTTTTTTACCTAACTTATTACACCAACGGGTTTCTATTTGCACTCGGTAACTGTGTATATTTTTGTGTACTGGAATAACAAGGCCAAACCTGATCTGTTTGTTTTGCTGGTTAAAGAGGACAGACGAAAAGAGGCAGGGTGTATGTGTGTGTGTGTTTGTAATTTAGAGGAAGGATTCTAGAGGTTTTGTGTCCACCAGTAACCTCTTAGTAACCATCTGTGCTGACAGATGTTTTTGGAAAGAATTGTTGATCATAACATATGTATATTCTGTGGCCATTTAAAATCTTGTGAATAAAGCAATTAGATTATCTCCAATGTAATTAATGGCCAAAAAAGAGTAAGCTTTTTTGTGACTGCAGAGGCTCTGCACCAACCAGTTAAGGAAGAGCTCTGCTGTTGTTGTTCTTCTAGATCAACTGCCCAATGATGTCAGTGTATTTTAAGGAAAACCAGGAACTTTAAAGGGATGTTAGATACCTATACATCTGAACTTTTTTGATAATGTGATTGATGAAATGAAGTCTACATCTGGTTTAAAAGCCCTTCAGAATTCCATGAAGGACTTTCGTGAACATCTGGAAGTGCAGCTGTGTTTGGAGACTCCTGGTGGACACGCAGCCTTAATAACAGACTGCATTGACTTGTCACAGTGACTCACTTCGATTTCTGCAGTGGCGCTTTTCTTTGCCTGCTAGAAGCTCCGCTGTCAGTTCTATCCGAGCGGCGAAAGTGGGCAAAGACCAAAAGAAAATTAAAAAAATTTCCCTTTTCACCTCGTATAGAATGGTAAAACAACACTGACTAACTTAACATAAATGACATCTCCTATTTAAATCATTCCCTGCCTAATCCTGATCTTTCTCCCTACCTTCCTTTTCCTCCCTCCACAATTCTATGAAAATACCAGACTGTAAAGGACACATAAAAAACCCCCTTGTTCTCTATCGTTTTCTTTCTATCACTTTTCTCTAACCACAGCAACCACATTTCCACAGTGACCAAAACAGTAACCTCTGTGTATTTGTCCCCCCCCCACCCTTCCTTTCCTTTGTCGGTTTCTTTTTTTTCCTCCTCTTGTTTCCGCCCCCAAACACACCTCTGTGTGTCTCCCCTTAATGCTCCCCATTCCTACCCTACCCTTGGTTGTTTTTTTTCTTTCATTTTCACGTCGTCTGTCTTCGTTTTGTCTATTGTGGGTCAATGTATGCGTGTTGAATGCATGTGCCCATGTGACGTCTGTGTGTGTGTGTGTTTTGTGGCCACTCCAGCGGCCGGATCAGTTACACAGACATGTATCAGATGCTAAGACACATGTGTCCGCCGCTAGGCCTCGGGAAGAGGTGTCCCGCCCGGGTCGCCTATAAGGTAGACTCGCCCCCCACCTTACCCCTCCACCCTCCTCAGCCACCTCAACCCTCTTTATGCCTTTTTCCTTTCCCTCATTCCTCTCTTTCCACCTTTATCCCTTAATCCCATTTCTCTTATTACACCTCCCCATCGCTGGGGAGAACCTCTCTTTCACCAGCTGCAACCTCGCTGGTTCTGTCCACCTACTTCTCCTAGTTCTCACACTCTCCCCTCCACTTCCCCATCCTTCTCACCTCCTCCCAGTGGTGTTTTCTTCATTGTTTGTCAGTGGTGGTTGTGGTGGTGGTGGTGGTGAGCGCTGTCCTATCTTCTCTCTCTCCGACCGCGGGGATGGAGGGATGGGCTTTTGTTGTGGAGTCAAGTAAAGTGATAGTGGAGTGGTAGTGAATCCTCTCTTTTATTTGCTCCTGTCATGCCACAGAAGTAAGGGAATGTAGGAGGGCTTGCCAGTCCTTCTGCAATCTGCACGGACATGTTCATATGCACACACACTCTTAAGCAAAATAAAACATTATGTGACATTATGTATCAAATAAACAGCAAAGTGAAATGGATGATTAAGCTTTAGAGTAGACTTTAGACTTGAATTAAGCTTCTAATGTGCTAATTCCTTAGCCTATTTAATTAGCAACTAAATAAATGGAGAAGTTGCACAAAAATATATTCAATAAATAAGAATTATAAATGAAAGATGGTATTTAACCACATGTTTGAATGCCTTTTGTTAATTACAGAAAAAAAAAAATGTTCTTTTCGTTTATCGTGATAAAAGGAAAATTGGACACTGCAACTTGTTGATTTTCATTAATATTACATATAGTTATGGTGTGTGTATACATAACAAAAGCCACAATGTGCACTTGGAAGCCAGAGTAATTATTTTCATTGGGATGACTTCTACTGTGCTAACATACGAACAGCAGTGAAAGTGAGAATGTATAAATCAAAGTTACATTCACACAGTTCGGCTATCTGATTACAATGCAGGTACAGAAGGACCGGTAAGGGTTTCTGTCTTCAGTCTTCTGCGCCTCTTATTTCTGCGGATGACACAATATTCGGCATTAACACATGCCCACATCCACCTGTATTCTTACAAATAGAATTTTGCTCAAGTAAAATGAGATTTAAGAATCTTTTGGACCTAGTAGCTTGTTGCCCTTTTTGATCAAGGTTTGACTTTTATTTTTAATATTATTTTGCATATTTTTATAGACCACAGAAAACTTGGCCATTTTCGCCTTTTTTGGGGCTATGACCACCAGGTTTTAGGTTGAACTTTTCAACATTTAATTTGTCTTTGTCATCTTTCTCTCTTCTTCTATAAAACCATGATCTGTCTCCCTATTACTGCCATCCAGGTTCACTGAAACAGCAAGGTTAACACATGATTTCATGATTAAAGATGCTTAGTAATGAGCAGTAAATTGAATATATTGTTGGGTTGTAAAGAACATTAAAAAGTGGCAGAAGGGTCCAATTACAAAAAACTAAGAGGCCAGCACTGCAAGCAAAAATCCAAAGCAGGAACATCGGCAAACCAAAGAGAGCAACAGGCATGGAGACCGGGTATAGTAGAAGAGACTTTGAAGGTAAACTAAGGAATCCAGCAGGTATAAATGCTGGGAGAATGAGGACGAGGTGAGACTAGTTAATAGAGTGACAAAAGCTGAGAGGAAATGATTTGTGTGAGCCAACCAAGAAAGGCTGACTAGAAGAGGAAACTGCCAAAATAAATACCATGCAAAGGCAGGGATCAGGGAAACAATGATTAAGTTGTACATAGCCAAACAAAGAATAACCCAGAATACAATATTTCACTAACACAACAATAAAACCTCAAATAAACTTCAAAACCAAGAATGACAACACTATCCCAGATTCCCTTTTATCACCAGGCCTATCCTACACAGGATCTGGTGAAGGAAATCTGAATGTTGGTCTGGAGATCACAAAATTGTGTGATCAAACTCAGAAAGGTGGGCTTGTGGCCATTTATATCAATGAAGGAGCTCTGTTTGGTGGTCTGGATGCAGTAGAGCTTAACAAATATGTTCTGGACAACAGCCTGGAAGCTGAAGAGGTTGCCACCAAAACTGACACAAAACAAAGCTAAAGTGGCTTGAAACCTGGAAGAGGTTGAGGCAACTTTCGACAGGGCAGAGGCACTTGGTTCGAGATGAGGCACAGGCTGAAATTGAGGTGGTATGACAAGGGTGGGGCTGAGGAGGCTTGTGATAAGGCAGTGGAAGGTGGAGCATGAGGAGCTGCAGGCCAAGGATGTGTTGCATTAAGGGTGGGCCTGGTAGATGTAGAGGAGGCACACTATTAGAAACCCCAACAATTAAAGAGGTGTTGGCATTTGGACTCCCAAGGAATAGAGGGGTATCTTTAAAGACTACAGGGAGTGTCGGTGCTCTGTCACATCTGCCAGACCATCCAAGACTGAAGAAGAGGTATCAGCAGCTAAGCACTCTGAGACTTAAGTGTGCTGGTTGAAGTGTCTAAGGAGGTCTGGGCTGAAAATTTGATGGCACAGCCTAAAGTGGTGACCAGGGTTGAATTGGCAGGAGGCATGCTTTCTGGGGGAGGGAAACTAGTTGGCTTTGCCAAGAATAGTCTTAATGAAGATCAGGCACTTGATACCCACTTAATTTGAACTGCAGCTTTCTATTCTTAGTTTTAAATTTATTTTTTTTGCAGATACTTTTACTGATTTTTCACTTTAAATTAAATGAATTTATATGATTCATAAAGCTTACATGTACGGTTATCAAGATAGGCCCTTTTTATGTATATGATTTTGACAAATGGTTTGAAGCCATGTTTTTTAATCTTGTCTAATTATTATTGTAATGATTCAACAAAAATGACACCCTTTAGTGTCTCTAGCTTTTATTGCATCTGGATGCCAGCACTGCTGTTCTTTTTTCTCTTTATCATTTATGTTCATTTTGGCCTTTATTTTCCTTTGCTCCCATTTGCTGTTTTCAAAATTTGCTCTGTTTTTCCCTATTACTGAAAAGTCTTGGGTGTTTTTGTTTTAATTTTAGTTGCTGTTACTTTTTTTTGCTTTAAATCGCTGTCATTCTTCTGCTGTCCACTTCTGTAACTAATTGTCTGTCAACCATCACAGTCCAACTTCATTTCATCATCCCTTTTATCATCCAGGTTCACACTTTTTCAACTGTACTCCTAGTTTGTGATCTCTCCACTGTTTTCACTTCAGAGTGGTTACCTTTTTTCTCAAGTTATGTATTTCAGGCTTTCCAGTTTATCATTTTGTACAGAAAAGTTAATTTAGAGGTCCTTAGAATTTAGACAACTGGAATAATAATGGGGAGGTTCAAACTGCTGTTACTTGCAATGCCCAGTCGAAGTTCTTGATCTAATCCTTAGTGCACACAAGGCTTCTCCCTTAGCAAAACTGGAAACGGTAGTAACTGATTATTACTACTTCCTGAACTGACCTCTTAACCTATGTCAGTGTTGTTATAAGTCTTTGTCTTTATCACGTGTGGTGTTTTGTAATTTTCAGCAACTCTTTTCCTCTTTCTCAACACACACACTTACACTTTCTTTTAACCTGAGATTATTAATATCTTTTTATTATTATTATATTATTTTTAAGTGTTTCAAAAAAACCTTCTCTCTCCCTCCTCATTCTCGCCTTCCCTTTTTATCTGTAACTACATCTCATGAGCAGTCCTACATTGACCAAGTCTAGCTCTACTAACTGTCCCTATCATGCATCCCCCTTTATAATCCCTCTCCCCTTATCCTAGAATACTACTACCATAATGTCTGGTTGGTCCAAAACAAAAATAAAAACAAAATAGAAAAAATACCATAAATCTCTTTTTGATGTCCCTCAAGTTTTTTCTCCTTTTAAGGCAATGCCTCAACTCAGATCCCTTCTAGTTCTGACACCCACTTAAGACATTGCACCCGTTTGGCATTGAGAGAGATCTTGACAGGACCTAAAGTGCTACCATTACTGTTTAATTTGACATTGATTAAAGGATCAATGAATGTGAAATTGTAGTGGCAAAAAAAAATAGATTTATTAATCCGAACGGTAATTCCTGTGAATTGAGGATACTCTCTTTGCGTGGAGGCACGGTTGCTTGTAATGTAAAAGTTTTTATTAAAGTTGTGGGGTAGTGGGTAGGGTAGATGAGTTGGGGCTTATTGATTTTGGGGGGAAGTGAAAGCATGTTGCATGCTTTGTTTGTTTGCATTTGTGTGACTTTTACTGGGGTTGTTGTGTGGTGTTTTAGCATGAAATCTTTGCACTTTTTTGTTGCATGGCTATGGGTTACATTAAGGCTGTTGCCTGCTGAGCACTGTGAATGTTGGCCGATGCCCTTTGCCTGCCACCTCACTTGGCTTTGGGCATGCCCGACACTCGCACACACTCAGGAACACAGGAGCATGTACACAAGCCCGCCGCCATGTCGTGCCCTCCATCGTGAGTGCCCAACGCTCATGTTCGTAGGTAAATCTGATGGATGCCAGCTGGTCAGGATAGGTACGGCAAGCAACCCAAGCTGGCCTAGCTTGTTTCGTCCTATCTGCAGGTTTCTCCATCTGTTTTACCAAGCATAGATATGTGAAGACAGGGAACCTCCTTACAGGTAGGGGGAGCTCAATAGCAGGTGCCTTGGTTAAATGAAACCATAGCTGTCTCCTCAAAAATGCAGAAATACACCAGTGATATTGTTTTTGCTTTTCAGTCAATTGGTTTTTGTCTCCAAAGGACTACAATTAAGATCTCTTAATTGCAGTCTGTAAAAATAAGTGTTTTAGTGGGCAGAGAGGGTTGGATGAGGGTGGGCGGCGGGTGGGGGTGGGGGGGTGGTGGTGGTTGGGGGGGTTGGGCACCTTGGTGTATGTCAACTGTCATATACATATATATATATATATATAATTCTATATGTGTGTAACAACAGAAATGTGTAAATGCGCACAAGCATTCACACATATAGGGAACATGGGCACAGGTTGGGTCGGATGCCATTTTGGCTCTGATTGTTCTTTCTTTGTGGTTTTCAAGCTCTCACAGTTGCTTAGCAGAATTGGATAGTTGTGCTGTCTCATAGAGTATCACTGGAGAAACAGGAGACACCGGGACTTACTTTTACAAATTTGTTTATGTTCCAATAAGCAAATGCTCTTGCATAAAATTATGAAACGAATAGCATGCTTAACACATGAAACATCAACCTTTGCTGAAACAGCTGGACGTTTAGGACCAAAGTTAAGATTACTGACTGAAAAAGCCCAGTACTTATGCCTTAGGAAATAAAATTTACAGTTTGGAATAATCTAGTCCAACTTTAATTGGCTGTTGTCTATGGAGCTCTCTCAACCCCGACCCTTGCCCCTTACCCTTTCCCTATCCTTGAGATTCAGGTACAACCCACCTTACTGAGGACTCCTACCTTTCTCATCCTCTCATCCTGACTGGTTCTCCACAGAGGCTCCTTCGCATGGATCTGCCCGTTGCTGATGACAACACAGTGCATTTTAACTCCACCCTCATGGCTCTGATCAGGACAGCACTGGATATAAAGATTGCCAAGGGTATGACTAAAAATTTATTCACCTACCACCTGTTTCGTTAAGTGCATCCCAATTAATTCAAGAAATTAAACTCATAATTTTAAATTCATTACACACAGAGCAATATATTTTTAATCGATAATTCTCTTAATTGTTATATTTTTGGATAATAAAAACCTTCTTGATCCTTTAGAGCATTAAGTACCCAAAAATACCCTGGTGAATGGCTGTGGTGACTTTTTGTAAAATGCAGAAAACTAACAGTTAATGACATGGCTCCCCGAATCATCACTGACTGTAGAAATTCACACTGAACCTCAAACAATTCGGATTCTGTGCTTCTTCAAGTTTTCCCCAGACTTTTGGACTTTGATTTTTTTTAAAATGTAAAAGTTACCTTGATCTTAAAAGAGGAGTAGTCCACGGATATCATGAGCTGGTGTTAGTAGTACCTTCAGATTTGCTTGACAGTCGGACGTGTGCATAACCTAGAGAACAGTTGTCACAGACACTGCTCTGCAATGGCTCGGTTTGGTGATGGCTTTATACTTTTGGGCACTCTTTGTCTACACCAAGGATCTTTAATACCTTTGCTTGGAAGCAATCCAACTTCCTGAGAGCAGTCTGTGAATAATTGATCCAGGCAATAGAGGAGTTCTCCATGACAATCCTGACCTGGGCTTTGTGGACAGTTTGCTGACCTGTGTGCATAATGCTCTGTGGTGCTGTCCTGCATGTTAGCAGATATTAGACGGCTGCTCCATTTGACTTTACTGTCAAAATGCAGACCTAGAATTTCCTACCTCTCACAGACTGATCGCTGTGGTCCTAAATAGGACATCAGGTTGAGATTAAATCCTTTCTAGACAGGATCATTACTGCACTTGATGGGTTTAAAGTTGAACTTTCATGCATCAGTCCAGTCTCTGATGTTTTCCATGTCTTTGTTTAAGCTTGTGGCCACCTCGGACCTACTTAATGATATCATGGGTGTAAAGATGGTGGAATCATTCGCATATAAATAACTGATCTTATTACAATGTTCCCTGGGGCACTGATACATTGAATGTGCATGGCAAAGATGATTGACCAGAAAGGACAACCTTGATGGCTCTTGAAACTACCCATCAAGGTTAAAGTAGTTCTTTAACCAAGTGGGCAAATGGCCAGTTATCCTCTTTGATGTCAGCTTTACACAAAGGCTGTTGTGAGAGGCCTGGTGGCCTAAAGACAGCCTTTATACTCAGGCCAACAACACACACTTCATCACCTTTTTCAAGGGTATAGTCCCCCACACACACCTTTTTTGTCTTATCATCCTTGTAGACTGTGTCAGTGAATTTCTGAAATAAATTAACATTTTATTGATCTCATTTATTGGGATGCACTTTTGTTCAAAATAAACTATCTATCTGATTGAAATCGCAATTTCGCGATTTCTGTTTGCTTCTCTTTAACTAAAATGTTGTAGATCACATCTCTGCCTGAAACAAACTAATTGATTTTTTGTTTTTGGGTGAACGTGTACATGTGAGAATTGATATGCATATTCGCTTTGTAAAATTGTGGTATTTTGCCCTCCTTTTGTATCCTCTTTCTTTGGGTTTATATGTGTTTTTAATTTGTGCTAATGGGATGTATGCTTGTGTGTGCAAATATTAAATGTGTATGTGGACACTCGGTCTTGGACTAACCTAGGCGGTGCAGATAAACACCAGATGGATGCAGAGCTGAGAAAGGAGATGATGGCTATCTGGCCAAATTTATCACAGAAGACTCTGGACCTGCTGGTTACTCCACACAAGGGTAAGGAAAAGAGTTCATGGTTGGCATAGTGGTGTATTGTATCTGTGTCCAATCACCGACTCACCAAGAGGACAGCTTCTACCAGTCAGTGTCATTCAGTGCTTTGCACCTCCTGATCAGACATATGCAACATAAACACTAATTATTTTTAGGTCTTGCATACATGCATACATCCAACAGTTAATCATACAATGCTGTCTAATCTGAGGTATAAGGACAGTTGCTGCCCAAAGTGATGTTAACTTTGTTGTCAAGACACTTAGGATGTACTGGTATATGTATTCTTGTGAAATTGTCATGGTACATACAGGGGTTGGACAATGAAACTGAAACTCATCACAATAATTTATTAGTATGGTGTAGGGCCTCCTTTTGTGGCCAATACAGCGTCAATTCGTCTTGGGAATGACATATACAAGTCCTGCACAGTGGTCAGAGGGATTTTAAGCCATTCTTCTTGCAGGATAGTGGCCAGGTCAGTACGTGATACTGGTGGAGGAAAACGTTTCCTGACTCGCTCCTCCAAAACACCCCAAAGTGGCTCATAATATTTTAGATCTGGTGACTGTGCAGGCCATGGGAGATGTTCAACTTCACTTTCATGTTCATCAAACCAATCTTTCACCAGTCTTGCTGTGTGTATTGGTGCATTGTCATCCTGATACACGGCACCGGCTTCAGGATACAATGTTTGAACCATTGGATGCACATGGTCCTCAAGAATGGTTCGGTAGTCCTTGGCAGTGACGCGCCCATCTAGCACAAGTATTGGGCCAAGGGAATGCCATGATATGGCAGCCCAAACCATCACTGATCCACCCCCATGCTTCACTCTGGGCATGCAACAGTCTGGGTGGTACGCTTCTTTGGGGCTTCTCCACACCGTAACTCTCCCGGATGTGGGGAAAACAATAAAGGTGGACTCATCAGAGAACAATACATGTTTCACATTGTCCACAGCCCAAGATTTGCGCTTCTTGCACCATTGAAACCGACGTTTGGCATTGGCATGAGTGACCAAAGGTTTGGCTATAGCTGCCCGGCCGTGTATATTGACCCTGTGGAGCTCCCGACAGACAGTTCAGGTGGAAACAGGAGAGTTGAGGTGCACATTTAATTCTGCCATGATTTGGGCATTTACCAAATGCCCAAATTGGATACAATCCGGGTTAGCACCGGAACATCCCTTTCAGACAGCTTCCTCTTGCGTCCACAGTTAATCCTGTTGGATGTGGTTCGTCCTTCTTGGTGGTATGCTGACATTACCCTGGATACCGTGGCTCTTGATACATCACAAAGACTTGCTGTCTTGGTCACAGATGCGCCAGCAAGACGTGCACCAACAATTTGTCCTCTTTTGAACTCTGGTATGTCACCCATAATGTTGTGTGCATTTCAATATTTTGAGCAAAACTGTGCTCTTACCCTGCTAATTGAACCTTCACACTCTGCTCTTACTGGTGCAATGTGCAATCAATAAAGACTGGCTACCAGGCTGGTCCACTTTAGCCATGAAACCTCCCACACTAAAATGACAGGTGTTTCAGTTTCATTGTCCAACCCCTGTATGTCAATCATAGTTATGCAGTCAAACAAAGACTTCATCAGCTTACAGGCAACCACCACTCTAGTCCAGGGGTGAACACACATATTTCAATTGTATAAGAGCTATAACAGAAAATGGGTGTGTGAAGAAGTTTTCTGAACATGTCCACAATAACAGCAGTGCAAAAATACCTACAAATCATGCAGGAACATCAGGCCCACCTATATGTTTTCATTGAGCAAGCTGCAGAAGTTCAGGGTTTTTAGTGATGTAGGAAGTGGTAGTGGATGTATGGTAAGCCTTACAGACATATATTATCATGCTTCACAATGATTGAGCCAAAACAATTCAATTCAATTCAATTCAATTCAGTTTATTTATATAGCACCAATTCACAACACGTCGTCTCAAGGCACTTCACAAAAGTCAGGTACATACATTCCAATTAATCCTAATCATTGAACAGTGCAGTCAGATTCTGTTATTGATTCAAATTGGATAAAAAGTTTTTCTATCTAAGGAAACCCAGCAGATTGCATCCAGTCAGTGATTTGCAGCATTCACTCCTCCTGGATGAGCATGTAGAGACAGTGGACAGTCACTTGGGTTGACTTTGCAGCAATCCCTCATACTGAGCATGCATGTAGCAACAGTGGAGAGGAAAAACTCCCTTTTAACAGGAAGAAACCTCCAGCAGAACCAGGCTCAGTAAACAATAAACAATAAAGTTTAATACGCTGAAAAGAATTAAAACATACAAGATTCTAAATAAATGTCACCATGTGCAACATCTCCTAATAGTTGAGTATAGGTGTAATTTTTTAATTACTGGGAAGAAGAAGTTATTTAGTTTTGTATTATGGTTTGCATGTTGTTAAGGCAACATAAACTAAGATAAGCACTTTTTGTAACATTAAGTTACCAATTAGTTATTCAAAATATATTACATTTGTGGCAATTTTACAGCCTATTAAATAACAGCATCCAGACTGCAAGTATTGTTTTTCCGTCTCTGTTTTTCAGAAAGTTATATACTTTACTCTAAAAAAGCCACTCGAAATAGCTATTTGTTTCTTATTTCTGCTGTACCGAAGCAATACCACATTGTTATTTTGAAACCAAGGTACCGAACCATCACTTTAGTCTGTCGTTACACCTCTACAAGATACTGACATCCTGGCTGTCATTTAGCATTAGAACTGGTTCCAAAAACCTCTATTGAAAAAAATAATATATAAAAAAAGACTAAGTTAAGGATTTTCTTTATGTTTTCCTCCAGTAATTCCTGTTTTATTAGCCTAATCACAACATTCTGAAATGTCTTTTAAATTTAGTTGGATGATACAATTACAAACTTCCTTAACAGTAATATTTAATTAAAGACACAGCATACACTATAAACAGTCAATCATACATGCATTTACTCAGAGGCACATTATGAACCCACACACACACTGATTATCTTTCAATCCATTCACTCAGTGCTGGTATCAGGGGTGCCTGCTATAGAAGATCCTCTATAGAAGTCTTTTCACTACAGGAAAAAAAAATCAGAAGCATATGATCTGAGCTGCTAATTTTAAATGAATGCGATGCTACCTTTTAATTTGTTTAGTTTTATTGCTAAAATGAGCTAAACATACGACTATCTTGCATGTTTATCGGTATAGTCTACTTGTTCGGCTAAAAGCTAAGTAAAAGCATGATAATAAAATGATAATAAGTATAATAATAAGAGATTTATATAAATGTAAATAATGTCAAATACCGTTTAAATATGGAGGACTTGCAGCAGTGCCACTTTGAAAACTGGGTACACAGTGAAACAATCAAGACAAAGTTCAATATGTTTCTTGATTTAAATTTTTTTTGTGTTCCATCTAAACTCTGAAACTATATAGACTATACATTTTAGAAAAAAATTAGCTCTTGTTTTCTTGGAGTTATTGGTCTACTGTGTCTATGTGTTTCTTAGTGAGGTGGCTAGATTGTCCTCAGCCTTGAGAAACTTTAACAATATAATTTTACAGTAAAAAGAAAAAGTTAACTACAGTATTAAGTACAAACTCTGCCTGTGAAAAGACTACAAGCTTCACTGTGCTAATAACTGTACAGTGTTGTAATATTGTGTTTGTTGCACACCAGCAATGGTTACGGTTGTTATTAGGATTCTTTCAGAACAACAAAGAACCTAATAATGCTTGGTAGCAGCACCCTCCACAAAGATTGGCACAACTGGTAAAGATATGTAAAAAGCCTTAAAATAAATGTATCTTTAATTAAAGTATTATGTTGCAACATTAGAAAAATGCTACACTTTTCTAACAGGAGTGCTTGGAGATTTCTGTTACCTTATTTACCAGAAACAGACCCAAATTTCTAGTTAAAGTAATAATACTGTTTACCAAACGCCACACATTTACATTTGTGATGGTAAGTCAGAAATGAAATTTTCCTGGTATGCCTTTTTCATCAACTTTTTGCCATGTAAATAGTAATATAGTAATGGTTTATATGGAGACTTAACACTAGGACTCCCAACCCCGTCAATTTGATGGCGAACATTCTGGATGCGAGGGGGGTGATGATGTCATCGCATTACATGCGGTCAGAATGCTACAGGTTTTCTTGCACGCTATAAATTACGGTTTTGACAAGAATTATTAATAGTATTTGATCAAAACCTATTATGTTTTATTATTATTTATAAATAGTACTGAAAAATAATACAGAGTACCGGGTACATTTTTAAAAAAAGCTTTACTAAGCTGACCAAAACCTGGACAGCTCCATGTTACGCCCCACTTTCACTTCGCGGACATAAACTGGTGCTAAAAATGCCTTCAGCTCATCCACACTCATGTCCGATGAGGAATCATCTCCTAAAACTCTGCAGCCCTGAACGTGGATAAGCATGGTTGTGGCACTGTTGCTATATAAATAGTTTATATATTATTAGTTTACTAATCTGTAAACTATAGCCTAAAATGATAAAATCGTTACATAGGCTAGTCTTTTACTACCTTGAAATAATGCGTCACAACCTCCTGCTAATGGGACGACTCGTGTTTTTTTAGCTGGGGGAAGCTCACTCTCTGACCCGCTGTCACTGGAACTGAATGATGACCAAGAGCCGTCAGAATCCCTCTCGACCCCAGAATCACGATCATCTAATTTTTGAAGCATTTCCAATGCCTCTTGAGCAGAAAATATCCTTCTAGAAGCCGTTTGTAGGATGCCAACAATCTCCTTCTCAGACTGCGTTCTAGAGTAGTGGTTGCTAGGCAACGCTCATGCGTATACTCAGCCGCGGGGAAAAAAATATCAATGGAAATAATAGGGCCGTCAAAATAGCGTCTGTGAAAGTTAGAGGTAGAAATACTTAGATCTTTTTTTTAAAGAGACATAGGAATACACAAGAGACAAGTTTAGAAAAAGTCAGGATGCCAGGAAGATAAGAGTTTTAATAAACCAGAGTTATGGTATGTCAAACTTTCAAAACCGTAAAATTGACGGCCCTGGGAGTTCTAGTGTTAATGACCCCTAGATGCCATTTTAGCTACAGTTTTCTAACAGCAAGTTTTGGTGTTTTTTGTGTATTTTGTAAACCTTCCTTACTGTCCTACTCACTGTGTGTGTTGTCATTGCTCTGACTGTGAACATTGTCAAGTTTAGGTGTGCATCTATTTTCTTGTAACCACTACTTGATTTAGAAATATCAGCATACAAAACATCAGCCTTACTCTAATGACAAGATCATTTGCTTTACCATTTTAAATAGTGCCACATCATATTTATACCCCAAGGATACAAGTCATGGATCACTAATTAAAAAGTCCTACAGTATTACATTAACAATGTTTTAGTTGCATCTCCCAGATTGGCACAGGCCATGTTTTTTTGAAATAAAAATAAAAGAAAAAAGTAAAATAAATAAACATTATTGAGGGTGAAACTTTCACTGTACTCTTTACCACCCAACCTGTAGATGAGATTTTATTTTTTAAACTGAAAACTAAGATCCTATTGGAGTTCAAAAAGGCAAAGCTGCCACCATTGCTGGTGTATTTTGCATGTTGTTGTATATTTCTCTGTGTTTCTGTGTCTTGTCTCCCACTCCCATTCCCCTCACGGCTCAGGGTCCCATCTCGCTCGGGTCTAATCTTCCAGGGTAACTTGTCATTTTTTCAGCAGCCACAGACTTGACGGTGGGCAAAATCTACGCTGCCATGATGATCATGGAATACTACAGACAGAGCAAGACCAAAAAGCTGCAGGCCCTGCGAGAGGAACAGGTAGACCCCCGCCAGGCATCCTGGAGAAAGCCATCTCTGTAGGATACTTCTGTGCTTTTGAATAAATGCGCTTTTTATTTGTAAAAATAAAAAAAGAAGCATTAAATCACATATTTAAATGATATTAATATGCCTTTTCAACCACCCTTTCCTTGCTCTAAGTAGATGCTCTATCTTTTGCATGTTGAAGGACACCAAGTGAGCATCATGTTGCTCACTTGGTGTCCTTTAATCTTTGCAAGTTACCCTTTTCGAATTAGTCGCAACCCTTTCTTTTCATACTACTTTAGATTTTCTTTCTTTTTGTGTTCTGACAGTAACTGCTGTTTTTCTGTTTTTGTTTTGTTTTTTGTTGTTAATTTTTAAAATGATGATGATGATGATACCACATGGCCTTACCTTTTGTTCATTGTCAGTGCTCCTCCCTTCCTGTTAGTGAATGGCAATGAGATGCACTCGCTTCACACTGTGTCAATATTTGTAGTCCACTTTGTGCACATCTCTCCACTCTTGTAATGCCTCCTGATTCCATGCAACAAGTCTGGATTTTCATGAAATGGGATCAGTCTGTCAGGCGCCTGCAACCTTCATGATCCAAATTACTGCCACAAATCAACGCTCTAAAACTATCAAAGAGTTACATTTTTAAATATCTTTAAGATGCTATCATATGATGCTACCTTTAGCATCTTATGTTAGCAGTTAGTACAGTTAGCATTAGTAACTGTAAGTTGTGTGTACTCCCTAAAGAATAGAATAGAAATATCCCTTATTGTTGTACAGTGTGGAAATTCAGGTGAACCAGCAGCAAATGACAGGCAAATGGAAGCTTGAAAATACACACAAAGGTAGAAATAAATAAATAAATTATAAAAACAAGAAAATAAGAATAAGAGATACTGTGCAGGAAAAAGTTAGAGCATAAGAAAAAAATACTGTACAGATATTAAAAATAGCATACTCTGATTAAGGAAATGTGGATCTTTACTTTAACTCTGTGATTTCCAAAAAGATACAAACATTTCTGGTTCTATGACAAAAAGAAGTTTATAAAACAGAGCCGCTTCACTGAAATATGTTTACCCTTCCTGTTTTCCATTGAGAGTCTCCAGTTGCTACCTAATTGAACAACAACAGAAAGCTTTACCTTCTGTTTAACCCTCAGCTATTTATATAAAATATGTGAAAAATATCAATTACCATGTCAGAATAAAAAGATACACATAGTACAAGTTGAGTTAAAGAAATAATAACTTAACTAAACTGGTCTTTCATTTAGCCACTGCTGCTAAATCAAATGTTCGGAAGCTGTGCACCGCATTTATTTATGGTGTTTTCACACACATGCACACACACACACACACACACACACAGCCGCCCAAAGCAAAGCAATCATCTTTTTGGAAACGTAATTGTGGTGCAAAAACTAAATACACATGATGCAAAAAGCACACAGTGAAACCAGCATGAGGCTGTGGAGCTGCAGGTTGCAGACCCCTGATCATACCTAAATTTACTCACATATCTCTTCTGCAAATGCAATGCATTGACGATTGGAAAGCATGTTAGTCCAATTTCATTTAAACGTTGTTTTCCATGATGTTTGATGTTGCAAATTCAGAAGGTGTTGGTATGTCCTTAAACTTTCATTCTACAAGGATTACACCATCTCTTTTACTCATTTCTACATCATCTCACTTTATTTTCTTCTGTCATCCACAGTCATATTATATTAACAATATAAAAGGATGAATCCACCTTAAAAATACGAGACTAGAAAAGGTGCCTGTTTAGCTGATTTTGGTGTATGACAATGTGTGTCTGTTTTTCCTTTAAGTTAATAAGAAGAATGTGTTTTTTTGTTTCAACTTTAGGTTTAAATTTGAAGTTAATAATTGCAAATGTGAAAGACCTGCCGAAGATGAT
Organism: Crenichthys baileyi; assembly: GCA_036173005.1. NCBI lineage: Eukaryota > Metazoa > Chordata > Actinopteri > Cyprinodontiformes > Goodeidae > Crenichthys > Crenichthys baileyi. The sequence goes on along the minus strand of JAHHUM010002064.1, from coordinate 446,668 downwards.
GTTTCTTTTAAGTTTTTTTTTTTTCTTTAAAAAAACCTAAAAGATACAGCCTGCAGGGCGGGTGTTAACTACTATGTATGAAAATTGAGTCCACCTCTGTACCTCTGACAGAACCTTCAAAAACTGTTAAAAACATCAATACACCACTATATACCAGATAGCAAGAACCTGCGTGCTGATTTACTGTGTGAAGATTTAAATATTACATGTTAAAACCTTACAATGGAATGAAAGCCTTAACATAAACTACAATGTATTAATAAATATTACTGTCTTAGAAATCAACTCCGTCAGAAGTAAGTAAATGTCCATCCACCAGTATGTCTTTAGTCTCCTCGGCTACAAGCTGAAGTGCTGACTGGTCAGTGGTGGTATTTTTACCTTTTGGCAAATTAAGTGTAATAGAAATGCATTTATAATTGAATTTAAAAGACAAAGTTTAACAGTGAACAGTGGATTCTTTTTTAGCAATTTGTTTATCAGGCTTATTTACCTCCATTCCGTCTCTGGCATTACATCCCTTAAAGGAAATCCCAACTGTCTTCTTTGACATTTAATATAGTTGTGCGTCAGATTTTTAATTTTTGTTTACTTTTTGATATCTCTTGCTTTCTGTTTTGTAGTCTGTTGTCTGCCCGTCTCCCATCTCTGTCCTACTGATGGTCTCTTTTTATCCATCTGGACGATGATAAAACCATGTCTTATCCGAGATGGAGTATAAGGAGCATTGTAGATCAAAGGAAAAAAAATGCGACAATGAAAAAGTAAATTTCCCCCAAAAAATCTGAAATTTGCAAGGAATAAAGCATAATTAAAGGGATACATTTATGATATTAAAACTAAGATATTCTCTAAAATTGTAACGTCAGAGATTTGCATGAAAAATTTGCAACAAAAAATGCCCGAAATCCTCTAGGCTGTCTGACCTCATAATCACAGAAAACTTCTGAGTTTTTTTTTTTTCTTATAGATTTTTAGGTTTTATTCTGAATTTACAATGTCAGAGAATATCCTAGTTTTAATATCCAAAATGTATGCCTTTATTCATGGAAAATGATCCCCTTTTTCTTGGAAATTTACCACTTTTCGCCAATAATTTTCAAGTTTTTTCTTGTAAATATGTGAAATTACTGTAGAAATGTATGATTTTTTTGACAGAAATTCACTCAACTGTGGCTGCATAATTTTGTTTCTTTGATCTACAATGACCCTAATACTAAGTCGTAATTATCAAGCTCTTCGTCTGTGGCTGGTCCAAGTTGACCTTCACCTATAACTCATACAGTGGAGATGTCAATTTGTCTCCTCTTAAATGTTTTTCATTATTTTGTGATATTGGTGGAAAGTTGAAAGAAGATTCTTCTGTCCTATGTCCCCATGTTCCATTTAGTACCAACAATTTCTATCCAAGTCACTTCTTAAAGATCTTGTAAAACATGTGTTGTTGATGTTAGCTGTTTGTTTCCTATTTTATTCATTAAGTCATAGACGATGACTCTAGGTGTTCCAAGATGAGCCTGTTGAGATATAACATTTTGTTGACAGCTGAACTGAATTAGACCAAATCTTTCTTCGTAAACCAGCCTTGTGTCAGATTTCTTTTCTGCCTCCTGATCAAAGATAGAAATAAAAAGGCATTTAGGCCAGAAAGAGGAAATTTGCAGAAGGGATTTCCCAATAAGGACATTTTGTCCTTGATGCCAAGTCAAGCCATTTTACAAAATGCATTATTTAATCCCAGTCCAACATTTCATTTAAATCAATGTACCGTATAGGCAATACGATAACAGACTATATTGTGTCTATTTTACTACATTAATATTGGGACCCTGTGATATCTCACAGTCCTGCCTATCCACTTTTTTGACCACAACATATATTAAACCTAAGCAGAAGTTTCAAACCATCAGCCTGAATATCCTCCAACACCAAGGTTAAATAGGCTTAGAAAGCCACTTTAAAGTCAAGAAAATGCATCAACTTAAACATGCACAACTTTACCAATTGTTTCCAAGAATATTTCTGACTCTACACAAATGTCTACAATCTTAAATAAACTCACATTTTTCTCCTGTTGTCGATGTCTTGATATTGAGCAAATGGCTTTGTTGCTAGGCTAACACTAGCATCTTCGCTCTTTCCTTGTCCAGATTCATTGATATTTTGGCTTGAAAAATACTGCAGTGTATTTCCTGTTTACTTAAAAAAGATATAGTAGTTCTCTTGCTTCATCAGCATAACGCATTGCTTTTAATGTCGTAAAACGTAATGACTATCGAGGTTTAGTTATAGGCAGTTCTCCTAGGATGAGTCATATGAACAGTGCACAGCATGCAGAGCAGTTTGCTTTAGACAGAAAGACCAGAGCAACCACAGTATGTCATTGTAAAGGTAGAATAATACATAGATTGTAGGGGCAAATTTGTATCTTGAAAATCCATATGTGTAAACAAATTTCAACTTTAAAAAATAAAGGCAATAAAAATAGCCATATTTTGGAGAGCAAAACATACTCTCCACTCAAAATCATTGTAAATTTAATCTTATATTATATCATTGCTAGAAGTATTGTGTGCAAAAATATAAATGAAACAATAAATAATCAAGACAACAAACAGTTTGATGGGGACACCTACTTGTTTAACACAATAAAATAGAATTGGATGAGTGTGTTTTCCAAGGATGAATTTCTTTCATAGTGACTTAAGGAAAGACTTAATGGGGGGCACTCCATTCTGGAGCATTACTAGACTCATAAGCCAACAAATTTAGGTAGCAAGCACCCCTTGCACCAATGTGAGGGCTAACTACGATCTATGCTGACAACAATCTGAAGCAAATGAGCTTCATTTTGTTGCACAAGTAGTTTAAAATCGAATGTCAACCTTCCACCAAATTTCATGTTACTCAGAAAGTTTGGCTGACGACGGATAAACAGAATGGTCTTTTTTTTTAATTTCTGGGTACATTTTATTTCTGTCATAGTGCTATATACATATGGTAATGTGCTTTAAAATGTGTGAATTAGGTGCAATCTTAAGTCAGACTCCTAAGGTAGAAGTTCCACAGTGACGCAGATCTGCGATCAGCTCACTCCCTGAACATGAAGAAACAAGTTGCAAAACAACACATATCCATTCTTCTTCAATTGTTGTTCAGGGTGGACAGAAGATCTCAGATCAGTTGTCTGGTGGCCAGCTTTACCTTGGAAATCCACAGCCATGTGCTTGCTAATGGCGCCCCCATGTGGGTGCATGCTGCGAGTGCATCCTGTGTTTGTGTCCTAATGTGTTCCCCCGTGAGTGTGCCTGATGCAAGCCTGCAGGCCATGTCATGTATCTCACACAGAACCGAACGCCATTAATGTTTCAGCGCATGGAGCCACCCTCTGAGGGAGGGGGCACTGACGGCCAAGGGGGTCAAGGCCAGAATGGTCTCCCCAGCACTCAGCCAAACAACATCAACAGCATGTGAGTAGACTGGATATGTAAATTGTGCCTTTTTCAGTGTACTGCCTTGAAGTGGATTAAGGTGTTGAAAGAAAAATCTTACATTTGCTTATCTAGGTAGAGTGTCTGAAACCACTTGCTTGATTAATGTTTCCTAAAACTGCCCAAAACATGATTCTATCATAACCTTTTTTTTTACAACAAATGGGAAAGGTTTATACATGACACACAATGCGGAAATGCATGGAGAATGTAGCTCCCATTTAAAAAACAGACAGTCCTGATCAGGCATAACAGTGGGACTACAAACAGAATAAATAAAAACATCTTAATTCTGTTGCCAAGAAAACCTGGTTCCGGGTATTCACACAGAGGACTTTGAGATATGTCACCCAGCTAAGAATGGTTGCAACAATTCCCTCAAAGCATCAATGCATTGCAAAAGCGTACATTCGCGTGTAGTCGAACCCATACACCAACTGTGTACAGCAGTGAGCTATAGAAAAGTTCAGGAATCTGAGGTTTTCACTTAGTTTTGAAGATTCATATATACCAATTTAATTTGATGGCATCTATTGCAAGCAACACCAGTCCACTAAGGCATACAGGTTTCAAAGTGTAAATTAAAAACGTTTAACTACCCATTTTTGACTCCTCAGAAAAACCCCTAAAAGTTCAGTCAGTGCTGTTACTAGTCGGAACTTCTTTGTGAAAAAGAAACCAACTTTAAATTAGACAGCTGGTTTTAATGTTAATTTTCATCAGCCAGTTAAGATTTTTGGTTTTCTGCATGTTTGGATTGTAGACTGTGAAACATTTTTAATATGTTTGGAAAAATCAGCTGTAATTTGTCCAGGTGCTACATATCTGGATCAAATATTCACAGAGATTTGTAAAATCCCCTCTTAGTTATCACAAAATAACTATTAAATAGACAATTTTTTTTTTTTACATCTTCCTGTTGGATTTGGCTTTAAAAAGTACTCACAACACTTATTAATAAGATTGTTTTGTAAAATTAGAATTTTGTGAAATGTGATATTTAGGGACTTCTCTGCACAAAAAACAGCACCATGACAAAGTGTTTTGCAACAATTACAATGCTGTTTTCAAATGGTGATTTTATTAATTAAGGTAAATAATAAAACCAACCTGGCCCAATGTGAAAACTAATTGTCTCCTAAACCTGTTAACCTGTAACAGCAACAACTGTTACTAAGCATTTGCAATAACTGGCAATGAATCATTTACATTGCTGTGGAGGAATTTGGCCCAGTCTTCTTTGTACAATTGCTTTAATTCGACCAAATAGGACTTTTTCAAGGATGAAAGGTCTGTTTATGGTTATGCCACAAGCGGATGGCTGGACATTCTCCTTCAGGGTTTTCTGGTAGGGAGCAGAATTCATGGTTCCATTAAGTATAGCAAGTCATCCTTTATTACACTACTACCACCATGTCTGATTGTTGGTTTGATCTTCTTTCTCTATAATGCTATGTTAGTTTTACACCAGGGATGATGGGACACACAGCTTCCAGCAAACCACTTTTATCAGTCCACCGAATGTGTTTCCAAAAGTCCTGGGGATCATCAAGATGTTTTTTTGGTGAATGTGAGATGGGCCTTTGTGTTTTACTTGGTCAGCAATGATTTTGGCCTTGGAACCCTCCCACCGAGGCCATCTTTTCCTGGTCCCTCTCTTATTGTCGAATCATGGTCACTTACCTTAACTGGGTTCAATGCAGCCTGCAGTGGTTTAGATATTGTTCTGTGTTCTTTGTGACATCCTGGATGAGTTGTTGGTTGAACAGCCACTCCTTGGAAAGTTCACCACTGTTCCATGTTGTTGTTTTTTTTCATTTTTTTTTAAATAATGGCTCTTCCATGTGGGCTGCACGAAGGCACAGTTGGTAGCTCTGTTGCCTGTTGTAAGAAGGTCCTGGGTTCGACTCCTGGCCGGGGGTCTTTCTTCATGGAGTTTGCATGTTCTTCCCGTGCATGAGTGGGTTCTCTCCAGGTACTCCGGCTTCCTCCCACACTCCAAAAACATGACTGTTAGGTTAATTGATCTCACTAAATTGCCCTTAGGTGTGAATGAGTGTGTGCATGGTTGTTTGTCCTTTATGTCTCTGTGTTGCCCTGTGATGGACTGGCGACCTGTCCAGGGTGTACCCCACCTCTCGCCTATAGACTGCTGGAGATAGGCACCAGCTCCCCTGCGACCCTGTATGGAAGAAGCGTGTATAGAAAATGGATGGATGGATGGCTCTTACTTTAGTTTGCTAGAGATGAGAAACTGTAGAAATGGCTCAGTAGCCTTTACCTGGCTAAAAGATGTCAGTAACTTTCTTTAGATCAAGGCATGGTGTATTCTTTCGAGATCTGCAAGCCTACTTCATGTTGTAAGCCAGGATCTATTTAGGTGATTTCTTGATTGTACAAGTTTTTTAGTGATCAAGTATGGCCAGTGAACTCAAACCCAAAGTGTAATTAATCATACTTAATTTAAAATTCAACAGTCGGGGCCACATTGATTTGGTTAGACTTTTTCTCTTAGTAAATGAAGTCATCATTTTAAAACTGCTTTTTGTATTACTCAGTTAAACCTTCTCTGATATTTTATGATGGCCTGAAACATTTAAATGTGATAAAATAATAAATTTTAAAAAACCTACAAAAACAAAATAAATCTTTTAAGTTGCCCCAATATGTTGTACAACTTTAAGGGGAAAGTAACCATTTATCCAAGCTTAACCTAAATTTGTAGTTGAATTTTTGTTTATATGTGTGTCTGGATGCCAGACCTCCTGAAGGTGGCTTGACTGAAAGCCAATCGTGGATGACGGCTAAAGCACAGGAAATGTTCCAAAAGACTGGTAACTGGAGTCCGGACCAACCCTACCCTGACGACATCCATGAGAACCGCCACAATCCCCAGGTATGATGCGTCCAAACCTAGTAACACATAGTAACGCATTGTAGGATGTGACTCTAAAGCAAAGTAAAAGTTATTTTCGAACAACACCTTTTACGGCTTGGATCAGCTACAGGGGTAATACTGTAACTTAACTTTACCAGATGTTTTTACGGAAATCCTGCTTAGGATTCCTGCTGTTGCAACACATAAATAAGCATTACAGAAATGTACAAAATTATACACTGTGTTAAAAGATATGAAAATACATTTTTTTCCTTTCCCATGCAGTCTTTTTTAAACATGTTACATAAGCCTGCTGCATATGTTTGTCCTTGGTGTCATCGCTTTGTTGAAGATGGAGTCTAAACTTTTCTATACCTTCATTCCTAGGAATAGATTCTTGGCAAACTTTCCATAGGCCTACCATCTTCCGTGTTCTTCATTAAATTCCCAATCATAGTCTCTATCTCCATTGTTTCTTTATTCTCATCCTATTCTTAATTCCTAGCCTTGCCTCTTCACTCCTCTGCCTCCCCTTGAGTTGCTGGTTTGGATTTGGTAGCCATGTTTTGCAATGTACACCTTCATCCTCTGTGCTGCACCTTGCTTTTACTTTTCTGTTGGTGCTCCCATGTCCCAAAGATTCATCTCTAGTTTGGAATATCTGACCTATGAACAAAGGTTGATTTTTTTTAATCTAGAATATGCCTTAAAAGACCTTTCTCTCCTAAGTCTTAATAACACATTTAATAGTGATAAAATATTAGGTAATTCTGTAGTAAATTGAAACATCTGGCAGCTTTTTATGTCAAAATGTTTCAGTGTTTCTAGAAATAATTTATTCAGTTTGTCACTGGTTGAATTTCTGCGTAATAGTGGTATACATTAAACTACATCACATGCTTTATCATGTAAAGATTTTGCACAGACATGTTGTGAAAGTATTCATATCCCTTGAACTTTTCTGCATTTTGCCATGGTATTACCAACAACTTACATATATTTTGTTGGGATTTTATGCAATAGACAGAACAAAGTAGTTCATAATTACCATAAAATGCATGACAGTTAAACTATAGCATCCTACCAAATATTGCATCCAAGCAGTCCTATGCGATTTTGATATTGTACATACTGAAATTGTGATGATGACTGTGATTCAATACAGTTTGCAGCTTGAACCGCAATACTTGAAGATATAAACAGAGATATTTTGCAAAAAAGTGTTGGGTAAATATTTAAGGCTCTTGCAAATATGATAGAGCCATGCCCTTAAATACTCGCACCTGTAATGCACATCACACTTTTCAGAGTTTTATTTGTAAAAAATAAAAAATACTGTGTTGTTTTTCTTCACTTCATAATTATGCACTACTCCATATTTACCAATTACAATCCCTTATAAAAACACAATAAAGTTTGCTTTTGTAATGTAAAAAAATTTGGAAAAATTTAAGGGAAATGAATTTTTTGGCAAGGCTCTGTATCTTATCCGTACAGGGCTTATCTAAATGCTTAAGACATTCTTTATTACAAAGGTTGCAACAGCTAATTTATGCAACTTTCTGTTGTATAAATGAAGACACAAAATTTTAAGTTTGCAAAAAAAAAATCTGAAAAAAAGATTATTGAGTTTTATGCCATTCCACCTCCCTTGGTTGAGCAATGAGCCAGCACCATTTCAGTGTCCACTCCCTCAGCAGACAGTGGTCACGCCCCCCCCCCTCTCATTGTGTTTTACAGACTGTAGAGATGAGGGAGATGGGGCGGGACGGGTACTCCAACACTGAGCCCTGTCACCCAATGGATGGGCATGGGCGGACCCTCTCCATGCCCCGCCTATCGGCAGACAACCAAGTGAGCACGCTCATCCCACCTCCATCATCACTGTCACACCTTACCATCCTTATTTCCTGTCCTTACTCTTGTTGGCTCCGGCAACTGTTAAAGTGAATCAGCAAGGTCTTTCTTTGGATCCTGAATAATGTTTACAATAAACAATGCAAAACATTCATAATCTTTGCAGAACTTAAAACAATTTCAGTTTAAACATATTAAAAATAACTTTATGTTGTTTCGATTATGATTATGATTATAATTATAATAATAATTTTAATAATCATACCTAGCCTTGCTACAGAAACATTTTGCATTCTAATTTTTACAGAATGCCTAGTCATACCTAACATACACTATTATTGGATACATTATAAAGTGTTGAACAAATACAGAGGTTTGCAATTTCTTTGCAAAGATGTGTTAGATTACATTATCTTCAAGCAACTACATGTAACTACATGTTGGATGCAACATTTTTGAGGAAGAGCTTTGTCAATTCATTTCCAACTGCCTTGTTAACCTGTATGTTTCCCTCCATCATCTCTTGAACCGTCACAACTTTACTTTTAAGCCTTCACTTTTCCATTAGCTGTCCCACTGCTGCTCAGATCCTCTGTAAGCATCTTAAGGTGTTTGCTAGGATAAGAGCAGCTTCGAAAATAGGTCTTACGACTGGAAAGCCTAGATATGTACACAACTACATATCTATAAAGTTTATACTGTAGCTTGTAAACAGATTCTTATTCGAAATATCTAAGTAAGTTTGTCCAAACTGATGACTTGTACATTATATTATTTTAAGTTCCTTCCTTGTTCCATTTACTGGTTCATTCCCATCAAATCCTTGGTGTGTCTGTCTTGCATAAGCTGTAGCCAGAGGTAGCATCTTTCCTAAATAGATTAATTGTTATTTAGTGTTTCTGGATCATTTAATGACAAACAACAAGTGGGTGAATTTGTGTAAAACTGTTAGATTTATGGTTATGGCTTATTATTGTCTGCAGGGCTTTATTTGACCATTTGTGTAATGTTGGCATATTTGTGTAAAGCCCTTTGTTGTTGAACACTTAAAAATGTGCAAAAAAGATGTGAAAGAAGTCTATTAACTGCCAGTTGACTTGGCACAAAAAAAACTCCTGTGTGTAGTGTGTAGTAAAAGCTTTTATGGCACACGTGACGTTCTGATGCTTGGCAAATCTTTGCAACAATAAAGTAAATTTTTCGTGATACTTAGTTTTAATTTAGTTTTTTCAAGGTAATAGTCACGTATGATAGATCGGAACATATTTATTTTGTTCTTTAACACAAATATTGTAAAACGTAACAATTCTAAGACTTTAAATGCTGTTTGTATTTTTAGATGTGATATAAATGTTTTAACCACTAAATACTTTCTATATTTCTGTGCAAATATGACATATTGCTTAGTACTACTAATACTAGTCTTACTAGCAGATATTTTCAATGCAGAGCATGACAAAAAGGGTGCCAGTCGGAACTGCACATTTACGCTATTATTTATTCAATTCTATTTTCTTTCTGGTTTTTTTTTACTGCTTTTGTCTGCTGTCTCAGCAGCTGGCGCCCTAGGCCTATGTCAAGAACTGGCCCTGTATATCACACTAAAATAATATCATCTGTTGTTTAACAATGAGGAAAAACATTAATACGGAGGAAAAACATTCAATACAATTTCTATTCAGTTTATTTATATAGCGCCAATTCACAACACATGTCGTCTCAAGGCACTTCACAAAAGTCAGGTACATACATTCCAATTAATCCTAATCATTGAACAGTGCAGTCAGATTCAGTTATTTATTCAAATTGGATAAAAAGTTTTTCTGTCTAAGGAAACCCAGCAGATTGCATCCAGTCAGTGACTTGCAGCATTCCCTCCTCCTGGATGAGTATGTAGAGACAGTGGTCAGTTACTGGCGTTGACTTTGCAGCAATCCCTCATACTGAGCATGTATGTAGCGACAGTGGAGAGGAAAAACTCCCTTTTAACAGGAAGAAACCTCCAGCAGAACCAGGCTCAGTGTGAGTGGCCATCTGCCACGACCGACTGGGGGTTAGAGAGAACAGAGCAGAGACACAAAGAGAACAAAGAAGCACTGATCCAGGAGTACTTTCTATGGGAAGGAAAGTAAATGTTAGTGTTACATCCATGTTACATCCACTAACATTTACTTTCCTTCCCATAGAAAGTACTCCTGGATCAGTGCTTCTTTGTTCTCTTTGTGTCTCTGCTCTGTTCTCTCTAACCCCCAGTCGGTCGTGGCAGATGGCCACTCACACTGAGCCTGGTTCTGCTAGAGGTTTCTTCCTGTTAAAAGGGAGTTTTTCCTCTCCACTGTCGCTACATGCATGCTCAGTATGAGGGATTGCTGCAAAGTCAACGCCAGTAACTGACCACTGTCTCTACATACTCATCCAGGAGGAGGGACAAATGTTAGTCGTTTCATCTAGAAAGAAAGAAGAGATAAATTTTGAGCCAGTTTTCAAGAATAGAGTCTGAAAGAGAGCACATATAATTAGTTACAGTAAAGTTACATTAAGTAAGTAATGTAAGTTACATTAGAGCTTGTTACGGTAAAAACTGATTCTTTTTAGTATTTGGTGTGGACCTCTTTGTACGCTACGTTTCCGTTTCGTCCTCATACGCAACATTCTTCCTTGGACTGCTGATCCTATGAGCATTTTTTGTTATCCCTAAGCTAGGGTCGGGCAATATGACTAATATATTATCATGATCTTTTATGGCATTTACTGTGATGAACACAAAGCAGAGAATTAAGAGTATTACAAAGTCCATCATTATTTTATTGGCTATGAATTGTATTTCCGTACATGCCAGAGCCTTTTAAAAACAAATATTGGTTTGATGTTTCCCTTGATAAACTAATTTTAACATCTGATAAATATAACCCGAGTAAATGCAAGATTATTTTTTCAAATCATGATTTCATTTATAAAGGAGAAGAAGCTTCGTAAACCAACCGGGCCCCACCTGGGCCAGCTAGACCTAATAACAGGATGCAGCAGCAACTGCCATCACGCATTTGGAATAACTTGCAATGACTCTTGTTAATCACTGTAAAGGGATTTTGATGACCTCTTCTTTGCAGAATTTACCCTTTAACATATTTTTCAATAATTATTTGTTGCCTTATCTATATGTTTTGAAGCCTCTGGCTGCAGTCACGCACATGCACATCCATGAAAAACATCAATGGCCATATTCCAGCATTCCACTACATTACGTCATGTTGCTCTCACTCTGGTATGTTGAGTACTATCTGAAGTATTTTGATTTTAATATTAGGATAAAAAGTAAAAAAGTATAATGAATGGCTGTGGTTAATGGCTTGAACAGAGCATCACATTTTTATCTCCAAGAAACAATTTGGGGTTTATACATGACAAGGTGGGACATAGGAGGAAATGTTAAAGAATATCTTCAGCGTTATAGGATAGAAACATCTGCAACCTGTTTTCAGATAGACATTGTTAGCATTACAGAAGTATGGTTAATATCTTCTTCCCAGTATATTTAGTCTGAAGAACATAATTAATGTAAAATTGATATTCAGATTGGGAGATCTCATAATGCCTATAGGTACTTAGGTGTGCGTGCGTGTGTGTGTGCATTATGAGTGTTAGACAGTATGTGTGTGTCTAAACCCTGTGACCTACTGTCATCTAACACTGCTCTGCCTTACAGAGAGCTCATGGTGTTTTGGTAAGTGTGTTTATGAGTGTGAGCTTGTAGATGCACATGCATCCTACAACATTAGTTAGTTGCCCACTCCTGTTGTACGGCACATGGTTCTCTGTCCAGAGTCTGCACACTGGCCTCTTTGTACTAACTGGGTTGTCTTTCTCTTTTTCCTATCTCTTAATTTTTATCTTTTCCAAACCTGAGCTGTGTTAATTTTATGCCATACATCAAATCTATTCTTTCCCTCCCATCTCTCCCTCTGCTCTTTCCTATCTTCATCCTCTCTTCTGTCCTACCTCCTAACTTCCTTCATTATTTCTTTCTCTTATCTCTCTACTCTTTCTGCCTGGTGATTGTGCCACTTTGGACCAATGCTTTGTGTGTATGCGTGTGTGTGCGTGTGGTACACTGCTCCGTTCTACGTATCATCTGTGTGTTTGCCTTCTCTGCAGCGGAGGAGACACAGACCCCGTGGAAATAACCTCAGTGTATGTACCTCTTTCTCCGTCTCTGTCTAGCTCCATTCCCTTCTGTTTTTTCTCTGTCCCTTTCTGTTGGTTAGTTCAAATTGTAACTTGCAAGTTCATTTTTTTTCTTCCTTGAGTGCCATATGGGTTGCTTCAACCAGAGTTCACATGTGCCCCTTTTCCACCAACGTGGTTTGGAGCCCGTTCTGGCTCTCGAACGTGATTTTGAACCAGTGATGCCTGTTTCCACCGACGAAAAGAGGTTCCCGCAACGCCACCCATGGGTGGGTCGAAGCCACAGACAACAGAAGCAACAACTATGGAGGCGAAGACGAAGAACGTACCATATAAACATTATTTACATGTTTGCAAAAACACACTAAACACCTTTTCCGTAACACCCTAGTCGATACAAAACAAATGCAAATGAAAACATTGTACATACCATTGTTTTTGCACGGAGTCTCCGTCTCCATTTCTGTATTAATTGTATTTTATGGCTGCTCTCTTTTTGCATTAGAAGAAACATTGTGCAGCTTAGCATCCTCCGCTGTCTCGCTTTGCCCCCCGCGTTGTGTAACAGCCTCTGTTGATGGCTCATGCTTGGTTCCAAAATTGGTGGAAACATGCATCGGTGCTCAACAAAACAGTGAACAAGGAGGTAATATTTGGAAGTGCACCTCACTCAGACTCTTGGTATGTTAGGGTTAGGGCTGGAGAATATGTGATGCTAAGGGCCTTTGTTCACCTCTCAAAGCCATTTCAACCTTGACAGAGTGCATGGCATCAGCAGTGCTTTGAAATTCTAGGTCATTTCAAATTAGGACAACTAATAATGATGACCTCTGAGAGAAAATTGGAAATAAACTTAAAATGGGTCAAAATCAGCTCTTTAAAGCAAAATAGATTGCCAAATACGGTCACATTTTAACACCAAATCAAGCCACCACAGTGCAGTAACGTCAATCCTGTAGAAGACCAGTGAGTTAGGTACATAAGAGATATCCAAGGACTCTGGATGATCTACAAAGATTGTGCAAATAGAAAATCCCTCCCTTGGCATGCTCCAAACTATTAAATATTATGGGAGAAAAAACATGACATCCTCTTGGCAAATGGGGATATGAACAGCAGGGTGACAAACGTTGTGGCAACAGTGATTTTATAATGATAAGTATTTTTTCCCATTAAATAAATACACTGAATGTTTGGCTTTTCAAAAATGCTTTCAGTCTAAGATTAGACTACTGCAACAAAAATGGATTTATTTTAAGGCTTCATTTTCTCATCTTTTTGTGGTCTTTGCCAAAGCAAAGAAGTTTTCTAAGGTATCATTTCTACCACCTGCAGCTACAAACACATTTTTCTAACAGTGTTTATTTACTTTTGCAATCAGTGCTTTGTGCTAGTCGTTTGCTGGATTAATTCTTTTCCATGAAACGTTATGGCTTATTAAAAACAGAAAATATGAACCTCAAAAAGACCAAAATATCAATAATTTAGGAAGGCACACATAATGAGAACATGTTGATTCTTAACCAAATAAAAATGCATTTGAGAAATACATATCCATGTTACTGATAAATATAGGATGTTACTAATTCTTTAAGGCAGCTAAGAAGAGAACTCCTATTGGAAGAGCCTGACTGAAAACTTTTTTTTAGTATCATTAAGCAGAGAATAAAGAAGGAGTTGTTTAGCACGTACTTTACATTTAGGGTTTTTAGAAAACGTTCACATCTTATTTGATCGAGCAAGTTTTTTTCTCTTTTACTTAAAATAATCCAGGATATTTATGGATATTTTACTATGCCCAAACTAATACAATACAGTAAACAGAATAAGTTTGTATGCCTTGTCACATAATAACATATGGAAGTCTTTTAAAAGTCAGCTTCCCAGCTTTTTTGTATTTTTTCAAAAGGGAGCCTCCTTTTGTATCAGTGAAATGAAGCACACCCACCTGGAACTCCATGTTTCCTTCATCAACTGGGACATTTTTCACTATTCAGATCTAGTTTGATTTCCCTTTTTTTTTATTCCCTTCTCTTCCCCTAGTCTCTCTGTTCACCCTACTTTCTCTCTTTCCTGTGTTTGCTCGTGTTGAGGTCACACTGCTAACCGTTGTTTGCTAATCCTGCAATCTTTTCTGTTCTGCTTGTACGCAGCATCTGAGTGAATGACCTCCTTGTGTGTGGGTGTTTATGCATATAGTAGTGTGTGTTCAGTGTGTTGCACCTCTGCTAATTGGTTCAACAAACGCATGGACTACCCTGTATGTGGATATGCTGGCCAATCTCAGAAGTGTGCCGGCATGTCGTTGGTCATGCATGATTTGGCAGAGTTTCACAGCAGATGTAAGAGGGCGCAGTAAGAGAACAAGGGGAAGTTGCTTATTCGCCAAGACTGTGTGATCATAATGAAGCTTTGTCTTGCAAAGCAATTCTGTCTGATAAAAGTGGATGACGCATGATGTGTTTTTTGTGATTTTTGGAAACACATGCAGCTGGTATCACATTTTTCTTATGCTGGCAGTGCTTGAGTAAAGAGGATCATTGAACTTTTTAATTAATGATTTTTTTATGATATTTTAATGATATTATGACTTTTATTCTAGGTAAAATAAACTTTATTTTTTCAAATCATTTATATGTAAAATGTGTTTCAGTTTTGCAAAGAGTTTATTATTATTTTTATTATTAACGATAAATGGACTGAAATTATTGAGCACGTTTCCAATCATACCGACCACTCGAGGCGCTTTACATTAGGGCCACTTTCACACAGTTGCACTCCTTCACAGAAACATGTTACTTTGTCTCCCTTGGGTAGTATGGATTCACCACTGTTTTTATTCATGTAAAGAAAATGGGATCAACTAAAGAGGTACGTTGTGTTCACTAAAAAAGCCTTGTGCAAAACAACGATGCCTCTTTCTGCAGCAGACAGAAATGTTGCCGAAAACAATCTCAAAATAAAAACCTATCATTCTAAAACAAAACCCCAGAAAACACATCTTGCTAAAGTACCTTTGGTTGTATAAGTATGCATGTACGCAGGTGACATACATGGCTTTGGTAGAGTTGGTTAAAGAAATATACAGACTGCTGTCTGTTTGAAGTTCAGTTTTTAACGGATGTAAGGCTTTTCAGGGGTTTCACAGTGTTCTGTTCAGAAACACCTGGGAAAGAACCCAACAAAAATAAAACACAATTTGCTTCAATATAACACAGTATTTTATCGTAGCTTAAGTTTATGCTTGTTCTGTTGCATGTTGTCTGCTGTCTGTAAACCCATCTACTGTATCTCAGCTGCATTGATTGTGCAAGAAATGCCTTTATGGGTTAAGTCTTTTTTTCAGAAGTTTGCAAAAGTTGAAAAATGCTGTATGATCACAAATCTGTACACTACTTTACATGCTTGACATAGACATTAACACAAACATTTGCAGACCCTTTGCTCAAGGTCTAAGATTATGGAACAACGTGTTTTTTTCTAATCAGCATGGTGCCCGAATCTGAAAAAAAATCATACTTGAAAGGCCTATCGTCTTTGCAAATTAATAATTAATTGAGGCCGTGATTTTATGAAGCAAAATATAAAATATGTAATTCAGAAAGAACCATTCTGGTCAATTAAATAACATTCAACATTTGCTTCCACATATGTATGTAGCAGCATTTTCCATCAAATTACCCAAGTGTAATTTTTATTAATGATTTTAACTTGGGTCTTACAGGCCACATACATAGTATGCTAAGTCTAGTGATTAGTTGGCAAACTATATGTACAAAGTTTTTTTTACAGTTCTCAATAATGTCAATTTTAAAAAAGTTAAGGCGTAATTTTTATCTAAATGCAAAGACTAAAGGCAGTGTTCATATGCCATAAGTTTTCAGACACTTTTAATTGACTTCTGTTGGATTTTGGCTAGTCTTCATTATATAGTTGTGAAATAGAAGCCTTTACTCATCAGAAAAGTGCAGGAAACAAAATATTTTAAGGTTGAGCAATCAGCTTGTGTTTGGAGGAAGCCTTCTTTCAGCATCATTGTCAAATATGCGGATGGACCTATGTTTTTGAGCATTGATGTGTCACACACTAGTGTATACACTATACTGCAAAAAGTATTCGCTCACCCTTGCAAATCATTTAAATCAGATGTTCCAGTCCCCTCCATGGCCACAAGTGTATAAAGTCCATCATTGAGGCAGACGGAATGATTCTACAATAATTGTGAAAGTTTGGGTCACTCTAGGTAGCTTCATGAATTCCAGTGTGGTACCTTGATAGAACGTTCAAAATGTCCTTGCTACTACGTTTTCCAAGGTCAACTGTTCATGGTATTAAAGCTAAGTGTAAATGACTGGGAATGTAGGCAAATATGCCTCAAAGTGGTAGGCTATTTAAAATCAAAGAGTGGGGTCAGCAGATTTTGCACATAGTGCACAGAGGTCACCATTACTTTCTGCAGAGTTTATAGCTACAGAACTACAAATCTTAAGTGGCCTTCAGATTAGCTCAAGAACAGATTACAGTGGGTTCGTGGATTGGATTTCCATGGTTGATCAGCTGCATCCAAGCCTTACATCACCAAGGTCAATGCAAAACATCTGGTTTTGCATTGAACAGGCTTTGGAGCAGTGGAGTTGTGGTCTCTGGAGTGACACATTTTGCCTCTCTGTATAGCAAGCCAATGGACAGTTCTGGGTTTGAAAGTTCCAGGAGAACAGCACTTTCCTGACTGCATTGTGTCAAGTGTAAAGCTTACTACAGAGGGGGACTGTGGCGTGGGGCTTTGTTTCAGGAGCTGGGCTTGGTCCTTCAAGTTTCAGTAAAAGGAACTCTTGATGCTTCAGTCTACCAGGACACTTTGGACAATATCATGCTTCCGACTTTGTCGAACCGTTTGAGGATGTCCCCCTCCTTCATCAAAATGACTTTGCACCAGTGCACAAAGTAAACTCCATAAAGACATTAATGGGTGGCCTTCTTTTCCAACAACAGTGTCTGACCTCAAAAAATATCATGAAACACATTCAGAAACATTCAGAAACTTAGAAGACCAGAAGCTGTTACAGCTGTGAAGGGTGACCAAACAATAGATTAAAATTTAGGGATTTTGAATGGAATGCTATTCAAGTTGTGTGTGAGGGCAGATGAGCAAATGCTTATACTTGTAGGTCGAAAGGTAGAGCAATACAAGTTATTTATTCAATTTCAAACCTCTTTCACTTGGTTGCAAGGAATGGGAGTCACAATAAACAGATTTTCTGTTCCTGACAAGGAAACAACGCAGACAATAAAACAAAACAAACTATAAACTCACACACTTTCTTCTATGGTCAAACGTCTGGTCTGGTTTCATAATAATTTACCATCTTAAACAACGAAACAATCATCTAATACCCAAACTTGGTTGTTTTATTAATTAGGAATTAAAAGAAAATTCGGTAGCAAATAAATGTGGAGCAATTTAAAGAGTATAAACTTCTCACAATATATCTGTCTAATAAGGATGGCTTTGTTGGTTTGCTACGCGAGTATGAAATATGGCTGCCTCCTCTGTAATGTGCATGTGAGACACGTTTTAATAGTCCTCTTGCTTGTTTTCTGCCTCTTTCTGTCCTGTCTGTCAGTTAATATCGCTGTTTCATTCCTTCGTGTTTTGTGAAGATGTGGGATAATTTACTTTTAAATATGTTTTAAATGCTAACTCAGTACGGATTACAGGCATGAGTAAGAAGCAAGTGTTGTGATAATAAATAAAAGGCGATCATTATTTAAAAAATGACATTAGATAAAGGTTGAGAGTGTAAACAACAAACCTAGCTTTAGTTTTCCATGTGCACTGAAACAAGACCTCTTATTAGTGGTGCTGAAACGGGAATCATAATAGACTTTTAACATATGCATCTCTGTGGAAAGTAGATGTCAAATAAAGAAGTTTTCCTTACTTTTACAGCTAAGAATATACTCCAGCCACCAGGAGGCAATAAATCTAACTTCTTTTCTTCTCTTGTCTTTCTCTTACCCCCATTGCTGTCTATATTTTACCCCATCTTTCCTTATCCTTTGCTCCCTTTTCTGTATTTTCTTCTTCCCATTATTTTGTCCTTCAAGACCATCACTGACAACAGTCCAATGCGACGCTCTACCTCCAGTCTAGTCCACGGGCGTTCAGGTCGTGGAGTGAGGCTGGATGACTACTCGTTGGACAGGGTGGTCTCTGAGGAGGGGAGACACGGTGGTGGGCGGAGGCACAGGGACAGAAGTCATCGTACTTCACAGCGATCACTGACCAGATATACAGACGCTGACACAGGTGATTCAATTCACCCCTTTTGCTATTTTAAGTCAACATTAAATAAACGTGCATATTTTTTCAGCTGTAGAATCTATGTTTTTGTCTCCAATGTTCACTAACGTGTTGTAATCTACAGCAGAACAATATTCTCTCTCTTTCAAAGATTCCTAGTTTTTTCAAGGATGTTAGGGTTACTGTTTTTTTTGTTTTTTTTTATTCAACACCTTCTTTAGAGTGTAAACTGCTGAAATGGGACAAATGTGGTTACAAAAACCTGAAGTATTCGCAACCTAAATTGATTGCAACACCTTTCAGAGTCAAATGGCATAGCAGCAAATTATGATCATGTTAAAGGAATATTATGTATCATCCTAAAATTATAAATGTGTATTTCAGGATTTCCTGTGATCAATGATTTTAACTATAAAGCTTCTTGTATTAAGACATTTTCACATTTTGTTGCATGCTAACCACAAATTTCCATGTATTTTAAGGGGAACAACACAAATTAGTGCATAATTGTAAACTATAAGGAGAATGGTTTTAATTTTTTACGAATACAATTCTGTGGTGTACATTTAAATGTATATTCAGGTGTCTGTACTCAGATACCCCTAAATACAATCCAGTGCCAACGGTTGTCATCGGACTTCACCTGATGATTAAATAGTCCACGTGTGTGTAATTTATTATTAGTTTAAGTTAAGCTGTTCTTAAAAGACCTCAGAGGTTTGTTATAGAACATTAGTGAACAAAAAGCATAAGGAAGACTATGGAACACAACAGAGAGGTCAAGGAGAAAGTTGTGGGGGACTATGTAATAAAAGTCATTAGCTTTGAACATATGACCAAGCCCTCTTCAGTAGATCACTTCAAAATGTATTATGACAACAGCAAATCTACCAAGGCATGGCCATCAGCATAATCAGGCAGACTTTCAAAGGAGATTCCTAAGTAGAGAAGCAGCCGAGAGGTGCATAGTAACTCTGTAGCGAAATCCAGCTCAGGTGAAAGAATTGGACGACACGATTAGTTGTCTGCTCCACAAATGTGTCCTTCATGGACACATGGCAAAAAGAAAGCCATTGTTCAAAGAAGGCTGTAAGAAATCCTAGTTTTATTTTGAAACACCCCTGTAGGGCACACAGCAAACATGTAGGAGCAGGTGCTCTGGTCAGGTGAGACAAAAACTGACTTTTTGGTCTAAATGTACAGTGCTTTGTTTGGTCGAAAACAAAAACTGTAGATCACCTCTGAACACATTATTGATATGGTGGAACTTCATGGTGGGAGCATCATGCTGTGGGAATGCTTTTCTTTTGAAGGGACAGGGAAGATGGTCAGAGTTGAATGGTGGGTGGACGGAATAGAAATGCAGAGCAATTCTGCAAGATGCTAGAGGCTGCTTTCCAGCAAGACAAATACCCTAAACATACACCCAGAGCTATAATTAATTGTTTAGATCAAAGTAAATTCATGTGTTAGGATGAGACTTAAGTTAGGATAAGACTTAAGCATTGCTCCCCGTCCAATCCGAATAACCTTGAGCTCTTTTACACAGAAGAATGGCCAAAAATTCTCTTAATGTGCAACACTGGTAAAAATATACCCAAAACACGTTCAGCAGTTATTGGAACAAAATGTTGTCATCAAAGTATTAGCTCAAGGGCCTTAATACAAATGCATATCACACACTTTTCAGATTTGATTACAACCTTTGAAAACCATGCAAAGAAGTTTGTGTTTGTAATGTGATAAACTTGTCAAGAGTGTAAAGTCACTTCAACACTTTAAGTTAAATCTAGGCCCAAAGAAGTACTCGAAAAGAAAAACTAAAAAGTCGGCATCAATAATTGTATCAGCTAATTGGATCCTGCAAAAATAATTTAACAAGGCTGACAGTTTAACCTTTTTATTCATTATTAATCCTTTATTATTTTCACAGTTACATCAGCATTAATCCTTTATTTTGCTATGTTGACATGCTGGAGGATTATGGAAACTGGAATAGTTTCTCTTTGAAATCCACTTGACTTCCTAATTCTTGTGGATTCCTACATGGATGTTCAGCGTTTTTTATTTTGTTTTCTGTTTTAGTATTATTTCTTATGTAAAATATAAAAACAATCTGTTATTAGATCATCAAGAGTTATTCTTCTATGGCAGGTGCTTGAACTAAAAGCTTTTGTAACTTTCATGTCTAACTTTGACAGGTATCATATCTATTTCATGTCTAGGTCTGGGCACAGACCTTAGCACCACTACACAGTCAGGGGATCTGCCTCCCAAGGAGCGTGAGCGGGACCGTGGGCGCACCAAGGACCGGCGTCATCACCACCACCATCACCGTCATCACAGCTCAATTGACAAGGAGCGCTTTGACCGCCATGACTACCCACATAGACAACCCCATGACCGCCACTGGTCCCGGTCCCCTAGTGAAGGGCCTGATGGAAGAAGTCACAAACAGGTGAGCTCCATAGACAGCAAGATTTGATAGCAGTTTACCTAAACAGTCCCATAAAGTCTCTGTCTTTTCAGTTTCCATGCATGTGAAATACATTCTATAAATTTTTAACTGACAGAGTTTAATATATTACAGTATATTTTCTGTTATCATCATTGATTCATGTTATGATAGGTGTTTGTTCCATTTTTCTCAATTTAAGCATTTCAAATAAAATGCTTAAACTTTAGGAATGTAATGCTACATCCAGGTTGTATACAATATTGACAAATATCGCTTGTTAGACAAAATGTACTATGAAATCCTACAATTCTGGAAGCATTCAGGTAGACGCTGTGATTTTGTTAGACTGCAAGAACAATTCTTCATTTTTGACAAAGTTCTTCTTTCCCAGGACATTGCACACTTTATAAGAACTCAAGTTCAGAACTTAATTTCTGAACTTGAGTTCTGAACTTGCAGTAACTGCTGTAATTGTCAGGGTAGTACCCACGCCATGTCTACTTTCTGACTATTCTTTTGCAGCTGCGGCATGAACTGTTCTGTGTCCTCTTCCCTCAGCTTCACCCTTGTTCCTGCCCCTAAGTCCAAGATTCCAATAGTTTCTTAATACTGGTTCACAAATGTTTTACAACACAGAGAATGTTTTGATGGATCAGGGGAAATCAGTCCTCCTCACCTGTTTGTCTCACCAGAACTTACCCATGTCGCTGCAAAATTTCTCACAGTGTGCTTTTTCTGGGTCACCAATTACCAGCCACATATTAATTTGACATATTCCTGTTAAAAAAGTATTTTTTTAAGAAAATGTCCTATGTACAACAGATAAATATAGTGGTCCTTAGGCCTTTTACTCCCACATGTGCACTTATCCATAAAGAGGTCATAGTTATTACCATAATCCTACTCATGGATACTCATGGTGACATACCAGAGTTCAAAAGAGGACAAATTGTTGGTGCACGTCTTGCTGGCGCATCTGTGACCAAGACAGCAAGTGTTTGTGATGTTTTAAGATCCACGGTATCCAGGGTAATGTCAGCATACCACCAAGAAGGACGAACCACATCCAACAGGATTAACTGTGGACACAAGAGGAAGCTGTCTGAAAGGGATGTTCGGGTGCTAACCCGGATTGTATCCAAAAAACATAAAACCACGGCTGCCCAAGTCACGGCAGAATTAAATGTGCACCTCAACTCTCCTGTTTCCACCAGAACTGTCCGTCGGGAGCTCCACAGGGTCAATATACACGGCAGGGCTGCTATAGCCAAACCTTTGGTCACTCATGCCAATGCCAAACGTCGGTTTCAATGGTGCAAGGAGCGCAAATCTCCGGCTGTGGACAATGTGAAACATGTATTGTTCTCTGATGAGTCCACCTTTACTGTTTTCCCCACATCCGGGAGAGTTACGGTGTGGAGAAGCCCCAAAGAAGCGTACCACCCAGACTGTTGCATGCCCAGAGTGAAGCACGGGGGTGGATCAGTGATGGTTTGGGCTGCCATATCATGGCATTCCCTTGGCCCAATACTTGTGCTAGATGGGCGCGTCACTGCCAAGGACTACCGAACCATTCTTGAGGACCATGTGCATCCAATGGTTCAAACATTGTATCCTGAAGGCGGTGCCATGTATCAGGATGACAATGCACCAATACACACAGCAAGACTGGTGAAAGATTGGTTTGATGAACATGAAAATGAAGTTGAACATCTCCCATGGCCTGCACAGTCACCAGATCTAAATATTATTGAGCCACTTTGGGGTGGCTTCTATCTATCTATCTATCTATCTATCTATCTATCTATATATCTATCTATCTATCTATCTATCTATCTATCTATCTATCTACAGGGGTTGGACAATGAAACTGAAACACCTGGTTTTAGACCACAATAATTTATTAGTATGGTGTAGGGCCTCCTTTTACGCCCAATACAGCATCAATTCATCTTGGGAATGACATATACAAGTCCTGCACAGTGGTCAGAGGGATTTTAAGCCATTCTTCTTTCAGGATAGTGGCCAGGTCACTACGTGATACTGGTGGAGGAAAACGTTTCCTGACTCGCTCCTCCAAAACACCCCAAAGTGGCTCAATAATATTTAGATCTGGTGACTGTGCAGGCCATGGGAGATGTTCAACTTCACTTTCATGTTCATCAAACCAATCTTTCACCAGTCTTGCTGTGTGTATTGGTGCATTGTCATCCTGATACATGGCACCGCCTTCAGGATACAATGTTTGAACCATTGGATGCACATGGTCCTCAAGAATGGTTCGGTAGTCCTTGGCAGTGACGCGCCCATCTAGCACAAGTATTGGGCCAAGGGAATGCCATGATATGGCAGCCCAAACCATCACTGATCCACCCCCGTGCTTCACTCTGGGCATCCAACAGTCTGGGTGGTACACTTCTTTGAGGCTTCTCCACACCGTAACTCTCCTGGATGTGGGGAAAACAGTAAAGGTGGACTCATCAGAGAACAATACATGTTTCACATTGTCCACAGCCGGAGATTTGCGCTCCTTGCACCATTGAAACCGACGTTTGGCATTGGCATGAGTGACCAAAGGTTTGGCTATAGCAGCCCGGCCGTGTATATTGACCCTGTGGAGCTCCCGACGGACAGTTCTGGTGGAAACAGGAGAGTTGAGGTGCACATTTAATTCTGCTGTGATTTGGGCAGCTGTGGTTTTATGTTTTTGGATACAATCCAGGTTAGCACCCGAACATCCCTTTCAGACAGCTTCCTCTTGCATCCACAGTTAATCCTGTTGGATGTGGTTCGTCCTTCTTGGTGGTATGCTGACATTACCCTGGATACCGTGGATCTTGATACATCACAAAGACTTGCTGTCTTGGTCACAGATGCGCCAGTAAGACGTGCACCAACAATTTGTCCTCTTTTGACCTCTGGTATGTCACCCATAATGTTGTGTGCATTTCAATATTTTGAGCAAAAATGTGCTCTTACCCTGCTAATTGAACCTTCACACTCTGCTCTTACTGGTGCAATGTGCAATTAATGAAGACTGGCTACCAGGCTGATCCAATTTAGCCATGAAACCTCCCACACTAAAATGACAGGTGTTTCAGTTTCATTGTCCAACCCCTGTATCTATCTATCTATCTATCTATCTATCTATCTATCTATCTATCTATCTATCTATCTATCTATCTATCTATCTATCTATCTATCTATCTATCTATCTATCTATCTATCTATCTATCTATCTATCTATCTATCTATCTATCTATCTATCTATCTATCTATCTATCTATCTATCTATCTATCTATCTCTGTCTTCTATTCTGGTCTTGTTGCTGTGGTGTGTTTTGATTTTCCTTGTTTTCATTTTGCTGTAGGGCAGTAGTTCGGTAAGTGGCAGCCCGGTCCCCTCTACCTCTGGTACCAGCACTCCAAGGAGAGGCCGCCGCCAGCTACCACAGACTCCGGCTGTTCCGCGTCCACACGTCACCTACTCCCCTGCTGTCCGAAAGCCTTTCTATGGTCCACCGGGTCAAGGCCGATTGCGCTCACCCTCCCCTCGACACTTCTCTCCTCCGGATCATGACAGAGGCTACCACCACCGACCCCCATCACGTCACGGCTCTCCACATCACGGCGGATCCTCCTCCAGGCACGGTTCGCCACGCTCACCTCGACATCAGTCCCCACACTCACCACTCCACGGGTCACCTCGGTCTCAACACCGAAACCGCTGGAGTGGTCCCCCACCAGGGGACAGCCTAGAGGGTGATGGGCCCTTCTATGAGAGAGATTACGAGTACGAGCGGCACCATGAGCCTCCCGCCTATGAGCAGAGCCTCTCCCATGGCAACCCTCATCCACATAGTGGAAATCCTCACCCACATCCACGCTCACCAAGGACTGCTCATCATGGGCCCCCTCTGGCCCCTCACCCGCATCCACGTAGGGTTCCCAATGGCTACCGTTCATCCTCACCTTCTCCACCTAGGAGGGGACCACCAGGGGCACCTCACCCTCACCACCGGCTTCCACATGCCAGAGGGCCCCGCAAGGGCCTCCATGAACCTTATAGTGAGACGGATGAGGATGACTGGTGCTAGCGACGGCATGAGATGCAGACAGCAGAGGAGAATAAGAACCATCACCTCCAGTGCTCTGGCATTTATGTAAACGTTTAACAATGTGATGGTGAAGTTTTTGAGACCCCCTACCTTCCCCCATTAGACTCTAAAAAAGATGTAGGGGTGGAGGTAGAGGGGCAATGGTGCTGCTAGGAGCCTTTAACTAATTTTGCAGAAAAATTAAATCTCTGACTGAGCAGCACATGGGTATGCTTACATCGAGAAAGTCCAGAAAACTTAGACAAGGCCAGGGCACAGTTTACCTCTGCCTCTCTCAGTCTCAGAACTACACTTCCCATAACTAGCCTACACCATCAAGGTCCAGTTTAAAGGGAGAAGAGAGTTGAGGGAACAGAGATCCAAGGAGGAGCATGTGGTTCTAAAACAACGTGATGTGATTGTTTCAAGGCCTAACAGCATTTTGCTTGAACTGGCACGTGATTGCTTAGATTTGACTGATGTGTGCAAGCTCTCACTGGCCTGACTACTTTCAGAAAACAGCAAATAAGCTGGACTAAGGAGTACACCGCTTTGACTCTGCTCTAAAACAGATAAGTTTGTAGGAAAAATATTCCGTAATAAATAGCCAGGATCCTCCCACTAACCCTTACATGCCAAGCTATGCCTCCAGAAAATGAAGCTTGAACAATGAAGAAGACAGTGAAACTTTACAGGACAGTGAAAATTTAAGAAAGAGAGTACTTTTACTTTATCTTAATGACCTCTCTGTGTCCAAGAGGACAGAACCTATGAAGCTCCGCTTATACTGCAAAACCCAGCCAATCACAGTGCTGGCTGATATTTGATGAGTTTTATCATCTCTGTTTACTGTTATGGACTCACTTAATGGGGATTGAACTGCTGTGACATCACTTCCTGTCTAGATGGCGCTGGACGAAAAGTGGTGAGGCCCTGCGTAGGCTCACTTACTGTTAAAGAGCACCACAGGGATGGGTCCAGGTTACTAGAGAAGGGAGCTGGTCACTTTGTCAGTCTTTACCCTGCTCTGTTGATTGACCCAGCATACAGAGAATGAGGACCTGACAGGAAATGACATCACGCAGTTGAACATGGCGGAGGATAGGAAAGGAGGGATGGGGAAAAATAGACTAATTCAGTATTTCTTCTGATTGCTTCTCCTCCTTGTTCTTCTTCGGACATTTGGAGCTTGGTTCTTCTGTTTCATTTGCTCAGCCTCCTTTGATCTTTTTCAGAGTCCAAAAATTGATGGAAACCTGCATGATTGATATAATCCATTCTTGAGAGGAAATCTAAGTGGTGTGGGTGGGAATGGGACCAGGGGGGCTTTATAGGAAACTTAACATTTATGTTCACAAAAGAAGTTATCTTCTTTCAGACTCTCTCTCTCTTTCTCCGTGTCTCTGACTGTGAAACCAGTCAAGGCTAATTTTTTTGTATTTTTTTTGTTTGAAACAGACTAACAGATTGGCAGGTATTTTTTTTTTGTCTCAGTTTTCTGTTAAAAGCTCAGTTTCTGCAAACTGTTAAGAGACAAACAAGAAAAAAACCTTTACAGGGTCATGCTGGTGTCCTGTCTTTGGAGGAATATAAAGGGGAGAGAGAGTGGACAGAAGCAAACTTCTACCACACTTAAGTTGCTATTGTTGACGATAACAGAAATTAATAATGATATTTAATGTCATTGCAAATGAGTGATAATGATGATATTGTTGACGATTGACTGAATGTTAGAAGTGTTGCTGTAGACTTGCTGTTATGTTAATTGGAGTTCAGATATGATATGTCCATCTAGTTTTTCCATTCCTTATGTTGATATCCCGTGTTCAGTGATGTTTACCAGTTCCTGATGCCTTCATGCAATATTTTTAGGCATTGATGGTTTTATGAACATGCACTCGGCAGATTTGCGTGTTGTAACGCAGCTCTAAGCAATGCATTCTCTCCAGAATAGTAGAGGTGGAGGTCAGGGGAGTCTCAGTATCTGTCCTGCAGTGACCCAAAGGGTCTCATAAAGCCAGCCCAAAGATCAGTCACTTGTGTTTAGGGTATAACACACTGAGAAAGTGAAAGATGATTTTACATGGTTCTTTTTATTGTTCTAGGATTGACATTCTCCAACTTGTTGCCAAAAAAAAAAGATCAATGAAGCTCAAGCCTTTTTTTTTGGTTTTGGCTCTATAGTTTATCTGTGGGATTAGTTGCCAGCATTTGAAAGCACAGCATTGGTGGTACAGGGTTGGTGTCAGTCAGATGGTCTTTTTGCCACTAGAGGGCAGTTATCGCCACCCATTTTTCCCCTGCCTTCCCCCTCTAATGGACAGTGCTTTTTGGCCACATCCTAATGTCCCGTCTTGCAATCGACATCCACTTTCCAAAAAAGTTTTAATGAATATAAATCAGATAAATTATTCAGGAAACATTGATGTGCCCTGAGAGCTGTTGTATCTTTCCATTTGTCACCTCATTTTTCCACCTGCCCTCCCATTAGCCCTTTTTGTGAAGGCACCCCAGCCCAGTTAAGTGAGTTTGTAGCAAATCTGAATCTTTCTCCATCAAAAAAAAAATTTAAAAATGCTTAAGAGACCACCAACTTTTCTTTTCTCATCTAGCTTTGTCAATTCATTTGCTTTAACATAATAATAATAATAATAATATTTTAACCCTTATTGTTATGAGGGACAACAGTTATTGAATGATCAATAATTCTAGAATAAAATAATAGAGCATAGATAGTTTATTGCCTAAAGATGAACATAGATATAATGTTGTAGATTTAGTTATAAATAAAATACAAATACAAATATAAATAGAATTTCAGATATTTGTTTATTTTGCATACTAATGCTACTTTTTGTCATGCAATATCAGAAATCAGAGGCAAACCACAGCACAAACACACACAATGTGACTCTATGCAGACCTCATTTGCATCTTGAGAGGGAAACCTGCAGCCCCAAAGTGCTGCAAAACAAATTAGTGAAACAGAAATCTATACATAAGAGATAACGTAAAGTGTGCCACTTTTTCATCTCGTCATGCAACATCACACCCACAGTGAAATTTCCTTTCCATGTACATCTGTTGCTGCAAATTTTATCCATTCTGTGGCAGATCCCTTCTCCCTGTTGAAATTTCTCTGCTTTCTTGAGATTTGTTGCCTATAGGCCATGATTTTAAGCATAGCATGGTGAATTGGATTGGGGGAGGTTTTTTGTGAGTTCTGTGGAAGTAAAGGGGTGCTTACCATTAAACCTTCTGTCCTCACTTTCCAATAAGTTACAGCAGGTGAGGATTGTTCTGCAAAGCCCCCTATGGAGCCACAGTGCCTTCTGTATCTGAGTCACATTAATCAACCCCTGACTCCCCACTCACAGTTGCTCTCGTCAGAAACCCCTGCCCCTTACCTCCCTTGTGTAGAAGATGTGATCAACCACGCTACGCCTTAAAATCAAATCTCACCGGCTCCCATGCTAGCATTTGAAACAGGGACAGTGATGATTTTGAAACTGGGCCAAGGCTGAAATATTTAAATCACCCATTCATGCACTCAGTTTTGTAACAGCTACAAAAACCATAAGAGACCCTAACAGTTTCAATCTGAGCCTTGTGGTTTAGACTTTTAAAACTCAACGGCCATCATTTCCAGATCCTGCTAGCTGGCTAGCCCCTTTGGCTTCGGCATAGCGCTTATTTATGTCCATCCTACAGTTGTCCTGTGTACAGTTTCAGATGACGTAGTTAGAGGTTTACAGAGGTGCAAAGCTTTTTGCTTACTTCTCAGGTCCCTCTAGAGCTAGGTAGCTAGTTAGACTTACATAGGGAAGACACCGCTACAGAACAGGCAGCTCTCAGATTGAGTTATTGTATGGTTTTACTTGGCATGGTATCTTATTGTTGATCTCACCCCTCTTCTTTCACCACAAGTACAATACACACTTCAAGCTTTTGCATTTCATTCAAAAGCCGGCAGAATGCACCAAAATGACACAACTTTCATTTAGCCTCCACTCGCTCGTCCTAAATTGTAACAGCGGATCCCAAAAGGCTGACACACAACATTGTCCTTGTGTGAAAGCATGAGCAAGTATGAGCTTTTTCCAAAACCTTATCCCATTAGTTTGGAAAAAACACCAAATATTTGTTTTTTCAGATGGATATAATTATTTTATGAAACACGGTTTAGGGGGGAATGCAAGGTTTTTGCTCAGTCATCATCTGACTTTATATCTGCTTTTTGTCTTAACCCCTGGCTTTTGTCACTCTTTGGTGTTAAGTTCTAACTAATCGTTTTTCTTTTCCTTTCTTCTTCCCCATGGGATGAAAGAAAAACTAACAAACACACCACCCAGTCTCTCAGTCGGCTGTGAAATTGTGTCAGTGGGTCAGTTGTAAGATAACGTTTTGACAAAAACACAAAAAGGGCTCTCTTTAAAAAAAAAAAACTACATAGTGGGGATTATTGTATTATTATTACAGTAGTGCTGCCAAAAGTTGTGCTTATGTAGCTAAAGCCACACTGTGGTCTCCCCTTTGTACAGCACTATAGGTGTGCATGCGTGTGTGGGTGTGTGTGTGTGTGTGTGTGTGTGTGTGTGTGTGTGTGTGTGTGTGTGAGTGTGTGTGTGTGTGTGTGTGTGTTGTGTGTGTGTGTGAGGAGGAGGGACATTGAAGGGGGCCAAAACAAGATGAGTGGCTGATGTTGTGGGGTACTGTTTTGGGTCGAGGGTGGGTGCTTTAGGTGGCACGGCAGCAGATGTTTTAGTGATGTTGATGAACAATTTCACAATGGCACTGGACCACTTTTCAAGTTCACGCTCAGACTCAGATTTTTTCACCTTCAACTGATCCTCATCTACTCCTACTTTGAGAGGGGCAGGGCTACCGCTGTGACGGGAGACATTTTACTCTGTGACTTTATGTATGTTGTATCTGAGAGTCTATATGTGTTCTCCATGCAGATAAACTGGTGTTTACGTTTGCTAAGGCTGAAACTGTTTAATCAAGTATACATTACAGGCCCTGTTCACACTAACACAAACATTATAAAAAACTGGTATTTGCACTTCCAACCCACAAACCAACTACTTTATTCATAGATGAAAAACTGAAACACCAAATTTTTTAGTTTAAAAAAATAGCTGCATCAATATGGAAAAGATATGTACAGATTTAAAGAAACAATTACATAGAAGCTCACTTCATGCCCACTATTACTTTCTACTGTAGAAACCACTCCGGTGTTGATGTTGGAGGATTTAATGGGGATTTTTTTCACAGCCGTTTTTCTTTGACTGTACTCTGTAGCCATTTAACTTTAAATAGAAGCTCAAGGCCTTAATGACTCAGAAGGAAGGAGTGTCATAACCTAATTTCCTAACACTAGATCCAAGAAAATCAGTTGAAATCATTAATGGCCACAGTGGGTATGAAACATCCCCAAAGAATTGATGTACGATCGGTACAAAAAGTACCAGAGTGGGAAAAGTTGTGTACGAAATGACCAAAGTATGGAATTGCAAGTGGATGAGATGACCGGCAGTTTTGCTATCTTAGCACTGCTTCACCTACTGGTGCCGAATACGAATACACAGATCTTTTTTTCAAAAATGAATGGAAAAAATTTAATTTTAAACTAAATTTTCACAGCACATCTGATCTGATTTACCAGTGCTAAACAAACTTTCTTTGTCTTCTCTATAGCATAAATCTCCTCACTGTAGATTTATGCTATCTACCATGACAAATTATTCACGAAAAATATCAAAATTCAAAGTTATTTAACTTGCAATCATACAATTTACTGAATAAGCAATTTTTCCCCAAACCAGCCTATCAGCTGTTTAATTTTGCATTTGTTTGATTAATTGCCGAACTGATTTGATGTTTCAGCCCTTATTGAGTGCTTGGGTGAGTGATTTGTGATTTGTCCAAGTGTGTCCTCACACCATCAGCTGCAGAAGGTAACCCTCAGTGCCTTACACCGTACAAGACATGATGACTCTCTCCACTCATGATTATCACTGCATCATCTCCTTTGTTTCTCACCCTTACTCATTCCCACACTGAATGGGTAAGAACTGTGGGACTGTGTGTGTGTGGGTGTGGGTGTGTGTGTGGATGTGTGAAAGAGTAAATTGTGTGGGGGAGTTGGTTGATAATCTGTGATATGTCTTACTCATCCTCTCATCATGTCTCATGGTCTCATGTCATCAGATGTATATTTGGCTCTGTAATTAATGTGTATATATTCCATAAAGTTTCTGAAAAGCCCACTGTGTTCATCGTCATTAATTCTGTTACGGTTTTATTCTGATTTATTTCTCTTACTCATTCCTGCCCTTTACGTTTCGTCATTCCACCACATTGTGCATGTTATACCATGTTTGAACACAAGGTTGCAGGATTAAGCTTTCTTTAGTCATCATCAATGAGACAGAGAAGCCTGAGTGAGTTGATGCCTGTCTGTGTGGGTGTGATCTCTCTGTGAGGGTCTGTCTGCAACATGACTATATGTTCCTTACCCTTTATGGAGACAAACAGGCTTTAGAACTGACAAATATGGGTGTGTTAGTTTATTTATCTGCATTTCAGGACTCTGGCAAACAAATTATTTGATGTGCGCCATATAACATCATTCAGAAATATAAATACACATGTAGCAGATGTTTGTAATATTTTGCAAACTTCTTTGCGCCTACTTATTGAAATTAAGATTAATAATCTGATTGCTAAAACAAGTTTGGCTTCATAAACCTATGTGAACGTTCATAGTTATTATTTCTGACACACGGGTTAGGTGTCTCCTGTCGCCTCTGCATCCCTGAAGGACCCTCTCTTCATTTTCATCTCTCTGTCTTTCATCTTTAATTTTGTCTTCTCCATTTGTTTCAATGCGCTTAGTGGAGACATGTTGCTTCAAGGGATTTATCCTCAGCGTTTTGTTCTCAAAGTCGACATCAGACATGCTGCAGGCATATCTACTTAAAAAATACGTAAAAAGTGTCAAATGTTTTAAAGAACAGATCATATTTATTAGTGTTCTTCTTAATAAACTACCAGACCTACATTATTTTGTCAGTAAAGATTTTAGATAATCAAACTATGTAACTGAGGAATAAACCTTATTAAGAACATAGTTTGTTGAGATAGTCTACAGTAGCCAAAATCCATGAAAATGATGTCAGTCAGTCAGTCATTTTCTACCGCTTATTCCATTGTGGGTCGCGAGGGAGCTGGTGCCTATCTCCAGCTGAAAATGATGTGAAACAAGAAAAAAATTGTTGGAGTAAGAACTTTTTTAGAGTAAATTGTTCCAAACACACAAACTCAGAGAGAGAATTGAATACCAATACTTCCATTGGTAACAATTTCCTACAAATGGTTGAATATTTCAAAGCATTCTGTGCAGAGGTGCAGCGGGATAACTCTCTGAAGCAACTGCAAAGCATCCATCTCATAATGAAGCATCCCATCCGACGCTCAACCCAGTAGAAACGAACCAGTGCCACACTAGAAAAACCATACAGGATTCATTCAGCAAGTTAGGGGAAAAAAGAAAAATATGAGCATACATGGCAATTTAAGATAAAAGAGCAGTATTTAATTACAGATTTGCATGTGCAATGTGCATGCCACTATGTGGGGTTAATAAATCAATTCAGGAACTAAAAAATGATATTAAATATAAGAAAAAAGGATATATATGTAAAATATATATAGATAGATAGATAGATGTTTTTAAGAGCAATGTGTTTCTTTTTCTTCTATTTTTAAAAACAAAAAATGTGAAAACCCTTTGCAAAAAAAAGAAAAAATATATAATAAAAAAAATAATGACAAAAAATGGAAATGATTTTGGTGATGAAATCAAAGAATGTTTGTTTATTATATTTGCCAGTTCTTTCACTGGGGGGAAACCGTGGGGCAACAAATTTAGATAAGACTTTACCTAGGGGTAAAAAAAAATAAGAACAGAGGATCTTAAATAGTGGGACAATGCATACATAGCTTTTCTTTGATGAAAAACAACCCCTTTGAAAGTAAAGAGTTGCCTGAACCTGAATCTGGTGATGTTATTCCCATTTATTCTGGCTATGAAATCCCTTCTTTTTCTCCCTTTCTTTGACCATCTCTTTCTCTTCCTCAGTTTCTTTCTCTATCCTGCTGTTTCTAAAAGTGCATTTTGTAATTTAAAACTGAATTCTTCCTAAAGAACCAGAATAAACCAGAGAGAATGCATTATACCCATCCTTCGGTCTGCTTCTTTTGTTTAACTTGCACACAATTACACATCTGGGAGGTTGGATTGCACATAATGGGCCTGGGCCTTTTTACATAACTCAATGGTCAGTCAAGAAGACAGTAATGATAGCTCAAGTATCTACTTTAAATGTGAGCTCATTAGGTGAAGATTTATATTGTGATTTGTCCAGTGAGGAGAATAATGTCTGGAAAAATGTTGCCTGAGAGCAGGAGCTTGAATTAAAATAAACTCTCTGGTGAATCCAGTTTTATACAGATTCAAGGTGAATTACCACATGATAAAAAACACTGTGATACAAAACTTTTTATTCTGTCAGAATTCAGGCAAGGTTTATAATTTCTGCTTCACCTCTAGCCATCATTATTACTCTAATTTAAACATTATCAACACTCCCTTTTCTCTAAACAACTTTGTAACTAGGATACCTGATATTACCTGTGCAGTGGTTTCATAAAATATAGCACCAGTGAATGGAAGCAGGTCAAAATCTCACTTTTCTCCACATATTCTGTCTATTTTTTATATGTAAGGGTTTAAGTACAGCAGCTCTCAAATAGTTATTTTCCAGATATTGTTACAATATTTGAATTCCTTGTTGAAGCTGGTCCAGGTTTGAGTCCTGTTCTCTTATTGGTTGAGACATCCTTATTCTACCTTATTACCTTCTTCTGGCAGCTGTTCAGTCTAAAAACGTATTTCAGTCCAAAAAATAGATTTAAAAACAATTCAACATTCTAGACATCCATAAGCTAAGATTTCAGAGGAAACTAGTAGTATGCACAAAATGTAAAATGTTTCTATGAAGTAGTATGTAATGTTTACAATATGCCAGACCTCTTAAAAATGGTAACATCTAGGCATCATATAGAAAAATGCTGACGGCAGAAAGAAGTGGCTTTTCTGGAAAGGTATAGGGACTAGGGTGTTTCAATGATAAACATCCCACACATATTTTCTGTAATCAAGCCTAAGATACTTGAGAACTCTGGTTCTGCTAAGGGGCCTATTAAGGCTGAGGGACAAAGGCCAAGATCTGACGCTGTGCCATTTGTACCGCCTGGGCCAGACTGTATATGTTTCCAAAGGAAATAAAAATGCCCATTTCACTGTGAGGGGTTTTAATGTAGATAAGCAAGATGGAACTATTTGAAAACAATGATCCCATAACCCCATCTACAATCTAAACCTAGACCCCAAGTAAGTCTTTGTTTTTGATGTATTTTAGTATCTGTGTTAAATTGCCATATACACACCTTGTATAGTTACTATAGTATTTTGAGTCATTTTTTGTATGAATGAAGACAATTCTAGAAACAATGGCATGGTTATTAAGAACGAAGTTGAATACAAAGATCATATTTGAAAAACTCAATTTTTATTTGGACAAGGCCATAAAACTTTAAAGGTGATATGTACCTTTCAAGTTGTTCTAATTTGCATGCTTAAAATAAACTTGCCAAGGTGGAGCACCAAAACTGAGAATAACCTAGGGGAGCTACATCCACTTAAATCATCTATTTATTCACGGTTTAAAAAAAGGCACATATCTCTTTTTTTTTTTCTCACTGTCTGATATTAAATGAGACTAAACTTTTCCAGTTGTTTGTCAGTTAGAGTTATCAAAGTTATTTCTATTTTCTAAGTACCTGAAAAAATGAGAACAAGAATTTTTAGAGATTTCTTAGTTAAGTCAGAAGTTTAGATAAATCTCCTTAACATTTTGTAGAATTGACATTGTGCCGTATGACTTGGGTAAAATATTTTGGGAATCCTTCCACAAACTTCTTCTAGGAATTTCACCCTATTCCACCAGACAGAACGATGCTGTGGTGGTTGGTGGGCTTTCTGGATGTGGAGCCCACCAATTAACTTCTGCCTGCAGCCTCCTACCACTTTGGAAAACATCTGGTTGTAATCAACTGTTGTTTTTGCATGTTCTTAATTTATCTGTTGAGTTTTCTGGAAATAATAGATTTTAGAAGGTATAAATGCAAATATTTTTGCAACCAATTTGCAAAATGCTAAATACAGTCTCCCCACAACTGAACATCTTAAGTGTTTGCAGGCTCCTCCTTTTCTTCCCCTTCGCTCTGTATTTTGCACTACGTCACTTTGAATGAATCCCACACACCTGTACATTCCCCTCTGGACTTATGTCTGTGGCATTCCTCCCCATTTCTATTTTATTCATGTTTCCGCTTTTTGCTAATTACTGGGTCAGTCTGTACTCCTCTTTTCTCAGTGTTCACTCGCTGACCTTACCATTACCCACCCACTCAAACATACACTCCACCCACACTAGGAGCAGAAAACATGCAAGCATGTTCTATTTGATTTGGCTGAAAAGATAAAATTATCTGAGCTTGAAGGTCACTAAAAGCATTACCTCCAGCCATTAGACTGCCTACAGCATCATTCACACACACACACACACAATCAGATGTTTCATGAGTCCTGTCCTTCTGCAGCGCAGTCCTAAAATAGTCTCCCCCTACACATTCAGCCGCCTGCCAGCATCGATGCATCACTTCCTGTCTGTGCCAGTTCTGCAGCTGCCACACACAATTAAACACACATACACCCACACAGACATTATTATTGTCATTTACATTTATATCAGCTTATCTTCTACTAAAACAAAACATCAAACCATGCATGAACAATCTTTTTACATATTATCGTCAAATAAATAAACACACAGAGCAATACTGACAACATCCTATGCCTCTCCAGAGAAACATACAAGTCAATGTCATAATTTCAGCAGAGGATAACTTCCTACTCATAGAATGTCAAACGAGGGTAAAGGTCATTCACCAACCTCTTTCTGATTTTTTTTCCAGAAAACAACTTTCCTATCCAAATTATTTCAATAAGGTAATGCACATGTCAAACTGAATTTAAGTAGATGATTGAAACACTCTAAAAGCTTTACATTTAAACATTAACACTCCTAGCTTGCTATTGCATATCTCCCTTGTTTTAATACCATATAAATATTCACGGTATTACATAGGCAAAATAATTCTCAAGCATCACATGCGTTCTCCAGCCAAACCAGTGCTTCAGATTTCTTTAATATAGGGTGAACATCGAAGCTTAGAGGTGCAACATATACTATACATATGGCAGCACACTGTAAACGTTCCATCTTCATCCCAAAATATGGACAATATATGTAATATTGTCACATTAAAAACACTACTATTACCTTAGATACAGTACATGACAGGATTTGATGTTTTACTAAATGTAATTCATTTTTTCATGTTTAGACACAGATAAAAATCAGTTTTTGCATACACCATCATATGCAGCAAGAAAGCAAATGGCGGTATAGCAGCTTCACAGATTTTCCATAAAGCTGTCCAGAAAGTACAAAGCCCATTTCCATACACTAATGGCAACAAAATGATCAAATTTGAGTAGGCCACATTTACAGTTTACTGTGGTACTGCTTAAAATTTGGAAGGCTTTATTTTTACTAATACTATTTTTAGTAAGACAGACAATATTTACTTTTGCTAGCTGTAGAGGGTTTCATTTTACCATTACTGATCAGTCAGTTCATTTTTTTAAATCATTTGACATCATAAAAAAGGCCATATTATTGAAGCCAACTTTTATTGGATGTGAACTTTGACCCACTTTAACTGTCTTTTTCCAGATCACTTCAAACAGCTTTGTAGGGTCTCCCAGACAGAGATTTAAAAAACATTACTAGAATATGTCAAAGAGTTATGTCAAAGTGCCTGTAAATACATGTTAAATTTCCTCTTGAAAGATCATTTTTATTTGGCTAATTTGGAAATGCAGAAAACTGTTTTACCACCTCAATTTCAACCCAGTAAAATGTGCCGTCCAACTGGGAGAAGAGTTATTGTTAAGTCCGGGAACGACTCGGAAAATTCTCTTTGTAAACATCATGTGTTTCATTTATTTTGTGTAAAGGTTATACAGGTTTGTGTTTTGTTTTTCTTCACGTCCATTGTGGACCGTGCTTCATCTTAAGATGGGAAGATTATCAAGGAGAGTCTCACCTTTGTTTTATAAATAATCCTTTCCAAGCAAAGATCGAGACCCCTCAGCTGTCAGACATTCGAACATCTATGTGCCGAGACCCTCCACCAGCCAAGCTGAGAGATGAAGGGGGAACCGGCCACCTAGAGAGATCCAGGTTGGTTCTTTGAGGGGTGAACAGGATAATGCGGACTAATAGTAAGGACCTCTATTTTACATACTGTTGCTGTTTTCTAATGTTAGAAATTTATAACCTCATGGTAGCTCTTAGGTTTTTAATTAGTAGAGTTAAAAGTCTTTTACATGGGCATTTTGTAGTATAAAAATGTTCCCTTTTCATAAGTAGTGTGCACAATTTTTTAATTGTGATAGTATTTATTTATATTAGTCTTTAAGTTTCAGACCAATTTGAAACACGATTCTTGATTGTATTTGGGGTTTAGCTCTCAACGATCTTTAGGCATTTTAGCTTAAATAGGATTTTTTCATTGATTCTAATAAAATTCTTAATCCTGAGAAATGGAGTTCTTCTTTTAATGTTTAAAAAAACTGCATTGGAAAGCAGGTTCTTAATCCTTTAAATAGATTCATTTTGAGTAGCTGCTTTTTATTTGTTTACATTTTAATGCCTTTTTCACAAAGGCTTTGTTATATAAGATTTGCAGTCTAATGCAGTGATAAAATGTGTGTTCACCTACGCACATCTGCACATAGATCCTCTGTTCGTCACACTGTTTATCTGCCTCAATCACAGGCAGGACCACGGTGGTGGATGAATGCATGTATCCTGTGACATTTCCGGTGCTGTTCTTTTTTTAGCTCCAAGCTGTCAGAGCTCCACGTCACTGCGGCTGTCTGGCCTCTGCACTCTGCATCTTAATCATGATGCCTCTTGTATGGCTGGCTCCCTCTTTGCAGGATCTGGGCAGGAAATTTGTTGCTGGAAGCATCCCTGCAATTTCCATTAAAATGCAGAAATAATTTAAAAGATCACTTTTCTCATACAGGGGATTTTGGAGGTTTGTTTTTCTCACAATATTTTCATAACAGTCATAAAAAAGTCAGTCAGTCATTTTTTACCGCTTCTTCCATAGTGGGTCGCAGGGGAGCTGGTGCCTATCTCCAGCAGTCTATGGGCGGAAGGCGGAGTACACCCTGGACAGGTCGCCAGTCCATCGCAGGGCAACACACAAACAACCATGCACACACTCATTCAAACACCTAAGGGCTATTTAGAGAGACCAATTAACCTAACAAGCATGTCTTTGGACTGTGGGAGGAAGCCGGAGTACCCGGTGAGAACCCACGCATGCATGAGGAGAACATGCAAACTCCATGCAGAAAGACCCCCGGCCGGGAGTCAAACCCAGGGCCTTTTTGCTGCAAGGCAACAGTGCTACCAACTGCGTCACTGTGCAGCCGTCAGAAAAACATATAAAGGGATAGTATAATTATGATTGTGAATCATAATAAAGACTTAAATTTGAAATATTTATCTGCAATAAACAGTTTGACTGAGGTCTTAAAACTGTTACATTGTGCATTATAACTACACATTATAAACAAATAGCCCACTAAGGAAACGCTGCTGTTTTTAGAACTGCTTGCTTGCAGAGTCAGTATTCTAGCCTCCTCTGTTATTGAGACATTATACCTCTTTGTCTCTCTAGTGGAAGCTAATTTTAGCTCAACATCTGTGCACACAGATTATTTAAAACATCTCTGATATCCTGGGACACCTGTATATTATGATATTACCAATATTGCATCACCCGTGTGCATGAATGTTCTCTTGAGTAGTAAATGTGAAAATATCTGATGTCAAAATCTGTTGCCAAGAAAATTTACTGTTTAATCCTTTCCTCTGGAACAACAATTTCTAACTACCTTACGGTTTTTGAGATCTAAAGCTTCTTTCACAAAACATTCCATCATAAACCCTCAATGCCGAGGCGCCTCTGAGCATTCTCTAACCATGTAAAGATGGTGATGTTAGGGCTACACATGAAATCTGTTTTGGAAGCCTCCCCATATCATTCTATTCAAAACCATAGCGGCGGACAAAATCAAAGTAGATATCTTGTTGATGGCTGAGCAAATGTTTCACCTTTAATCATATATATCAACTCAACTTTTTTCTTGTCTTGTTTAGGCTTTCAAATCCTGCGACTAATCATGCATCACCAAAATCATCCCTCCCTTACCTGCAAAGCCAACCTGGTCTTAAGCAATTCAGCTGATGCAGGTCTGTGACTACCTCGCTCGGAAGCTTACCTCAACTCACCTTGTCACCTAAACCTTAACGATTTCTAATATTGTGTCCTGCAAAAATGTTCGTACCTCTAGAGCTTTGCACATTTTGTCACTTTACAACCACCAACCTCGGCAACAGAACAACAAAAAACAGTGCATGATTTAGAGGTGAAAGAAGATTAACATATGTTTCTAAATGCTTTTGACAAATAGAAATCTAAAATTGATGCAAGCGTTCGTATTCAGTCACACTGAGTCAATCATTTGTAGAACCACCTTTTGCTGTAAATACATCTTTACCAGCTTTGCGTAGCGACTGACAGTTTTGCCCATTTGTCTTTGCAAGACAGTTCCAGCCTAGTCAGACTGGATGAACAGCATATGTGAACAATAATTGTCAAGATTCTCATTGGATTTAGGACAGTCTCAAGTCTTTTGCAGCCTCTCACAGGTTTCCTTCCAGATTGCCTTTTATTTACCGACACCTATCTTTCTATTAACGCTCACCAGCTTCCTATTCCTGCTGAAGAAGAGCATTCCCACAGTATGATTCTGCCACCACCGTGTTTCACGGGGAGATGGTGTGTTCAAGGTAATGTTTAGTGTTAGTTTTTGAATGAAGGGTTGAACAGTGTTCTATGAGATGTTCAAAGTTTGGAATGCTGTTTATAACCCAACCCTGCTTGAACCTTCTCCACAACTTTATCCTTGAGAGTCTGCTATTTTATTGGTCTTCATTATGCTTTTTATTCACTAATATTCTCTAAGAAACCTCTGAGTCATTCACATAACAGCTGTATCTATACTGAGATTAAATTACACACAGCTGCGTTCTAATTACCAATAAGGTGATGCAACAAATCGTGAAAAGATAGAAATGCTTTTGCAGTTTGAATATGTGAGGATAAATAGTCTGCCCTTTTCTGTATCCATTTAAAATAACACTGTATTAAACATTTTCACACCTCTGAAAATTAAACTGTCTTGTTAAAGCCTAACACAGATGAGAAGCTTTTTATTACTAGGAGGTGCAGGAACAGCAAGTGCACAATTACCAAGCCAAGTCTCACGCAGCACATAACAGATAGGAGAAAGCGACAAACTGGCAGTAGACTGTTTGCTTGCAGAAGAGTAGTTATCCCACATCCAGGGAACACAAGAGAGAGGCTTTTTGTTTTGTTGTTGGAGCTTCCCAAAATAGAGGGTAGCAAAAAAACACCATCTAATTTTCTTTTCTGTGCGGAACATTTTCGCCTCTGGCTCTATCAAAAAACTGATCATTCTATTAAGCCCAGAGGGAGATGCTAAATTTATCCACAGTCGGCCTCTTTTCAAATATATGAATGATAATGTTTGATTGGATGGAGCCCTTGTGCTGTCCAAGGACACGTTGTTTTCTTGTGTTGCCACGTGGAACACTGTGTACCACTTCCGTGGAGCCTGGCTGTGAATGACTTGGAGCTGTAAGACGAGAAGCCGCTGTTATGGATCTCTTTGGAGCAGTTAAGTCAAAATGATCCAAATCCTGCTGATCAATGTTAATAACGTGTATCTGGAGGTTCCTGATGAAAGAATGATGAGGATTTTAAACAAGATGAGGCTTGTAGGTTTGATGTTTGCATACCACAGAATAATGAAAATGTGAAGAGGAGGGTGACTAATACCAGTTACTCCTAGCCTCTTAATTACTCTGTTAAAAAAAATGTGACTATTTGTATGATACATAGCATGTGTTTATGACTAATTATGACTGTTCAAGCCAAGACACAACCTTACAATTTTCTCTCATTTCTAACATGTCACAAATATTTCGTCCATAAGCCAGTCTCATTTCAATGACTTTTAAGTCTTTGTTGCGCAGAATGACAAATGCCATCACATTCTGAAATCCTACTGAGCATTTACTGCAGCTTGAAGGGAGGATTTCAATGTATTTTTAAAGCAAACATGACAGGGTAAGCCCATTGATGGTGTGACCCAGATCCTGGACTTGTTTTTGAATGTTTTATGTCAGTGATAGCGCTGAAAAATCAGGCTCCCTGTGATAAATCTGTGGTCTGGGGATTTAAGTGACCATTTATTCTGTGGCGAAACTTTTTAATAGGGATTAACCCACAGCTGATTTATGTAAACAACATCTGTGGATGTACAGGCATATCAAAACAGACCTTATTTTTAATCAGCTGTTCTGCTTTACAGGGTTCAAAGAAAGATCTGGGGAGTTAATAAGATCAGGAAGGAAATTCTTTCAATTTTGTTTTATTTATTTTATTTATTATTATTATCATTGCTGTTGTTGTTGTTATCTTTACAGCAGCGAAAAAAACAATATTTCTCTTACTAAATATATTTCTAACAGGGTTACTGACTTGATTTTGACACTATATATCGGTCTCAACCCCAGAAAATCAACACATACAAACAATTTGTATAAATGAGTCCATAAATTGATTAATATGTGATACAATGGAATGACACAAGGAATGCTACCTTGCAGCAAGAAGGTCCTGGGTTCGACTCCTGGCCGAGGGTCTTTCTGCTTGGAGTTTGCATGTTCTCCCTGTGCATGCGTGGGTTCTCTCTGGGTACTCCGGCTTCCTCCCACAGTCCAAAAACATGACTGTAAGGTAAATTGGTCTCTCTAAATTGCCCTTAGGTGTGAATGAGTGTGTTAAAAGGTAAAAAGATTGTTGTTAAAAATTTGGTTTTCAGCTAAGTATTCATTGACTTCCAGTAAGCTTTTACAGTATTTACTCTATGTGTAATTACACTATATTAAAAATTACCTACTTTATGTATAAGTTTTGTGCATAAATACATTTGTATGTTGCTTCATTTGTGACAGATCTGGTGCCAGTTTCATGTTCCTAGCTGTATTAAATCTATACTGACTAAGAATAACCTGTCCAATACTTATTTTCCCTGCTGTATACCAATATGCTAATTATGAAAACCTGAGCAACTGGATTAACATTATAATTATCCTCCACGAGTTTCAGGGTGTAGACTCTAGGCAGTAGGAAGGAAGTCGATGATGAAGATAGCCTCAGGCTGCAAACACTATCTGCTGCTTTATGGGGTTTTTTTTTTCCTCAGTCGTGGTGTTCGGTCCACAAGCTGTACTGCTGGTACGTTACATAACTTTATTGCCCCCCTGTAATAAATCAAAGGGAGATCATATTGGGAAGGAAGGATGTGATTCAGAATTCCTTCCTAATCCACAGGAAATGACACAGTGAGGGAAGCTGTTTGGGAGGGGAAGTCTTATTGTAAGCAGGAGATTAACAGTACCGAGTCCTTCCTGGTGCTGAGTCGTACCAGCCTCCACCCTCTAATAAAGGATTAACCCTGTGAGCTGTGGCCTACAATGTGAAACACTGGGAATCCTACATCTCCTCAATCTAATTGTTTAAGATAAATAAAGACGTCAAGGCAACTGATGATTACTCTTTCAACAAGTTTATTTCAAAATTGACACTGATTTTATCACACAAATAATTATTCAGCAGCATGACATGTGAGGTCATGATATGCCACAGGTCAAAAGTAAAAATAAATCACAGTAAAAACACTGAATGTTCAAATGGACAGGCTTCTAAAGTCCCATGTGCACAAGCCTGTTTGTCAAAGCACCATATGAATGCAGTAAGTAGGACAGTCCAGCAGCAGTAGTATTGATTTGACAAAGTCCACAAGGGCAGCTGAATGTGTGAGGGAATGTGTCTGCCTCAGTTGTCCTTCCTCTTTCAGTGGTAGATTTCTTGTCATGAAGACAGGAAATTCCCTGAAATTCATGTTTTATCTCTGCGTTTCTGCATGTGTTCACCTGTGGTCAACTGTTTACCACCTCTGCTCTCTGATGAACACTGCTGATTCACAAACACACGTTCTGACTCAGCAGTTGTCACTTGTTTGGAGTCATTGAACTGAAGATGAGTCAACACAACCACTTCCCCCTTCAGTTTCTTCCACAAACTTTCCAGCCATCTGGCCTCTTCCTCCTTCTTTTTGCACTTCTTCTTGGGGCTTTACCTGCCACCAGAAGGCACGCTGAGTTCGGCCGAGAGCTTGTTCCATGGCACCTGTAATCCCATTGTCCCGGGACTGCTGATATAGGTCAGCTCCTTCGTGCTTAAGTGGATATGGAGTTGAAAATCACTCCACTTAAAACAGTTCAACAAGGGGCTATTTTGTCCCTCTCTCTGTTCAGAAAGCAGGTATAATTTGATTTAGAGACAAAATGGCCAGGGACTCCCCAGCCCCGACGCGACAGCTGGTCAGTGGGGCCGCATACCTCTCCTCCCCGGGCTCCAGCCTCGCCCTCTTGTTGGGAAGGAAGTCAGGCGCCGCCGACGCCTTGCCCCGGCGTTTCCTGGACTGCCTCGCCGGGCTGAGGTTCTCTTTGTCCTCGGTGGTGTCTAAATCATAATCTTCCACCTTATTGTCCGACTCCTCTATGGCAGTCTCTGATGAGTTTTTTTGCGACAGGGGCGCCGGCTGACGCTCTGGCAGCTCAGGAGTGGAGCTGGTGTCCATCGACTCCTCCGGAGTTGACTGCGCTCCGCTCGGCGCCTCGCTCTCCCGGGAGGAGTGGTAGATGTCCCGGGCAGACTTCATGACCAAGGACAGCAGGAGGCTCCGATGAAGTCTCAGTCCGCCTCTCTGAGTCCGAGAGGCGTACAGCTTACTTATCGACACGGCCAATATCCGCCTGGCTTCGATGTTCACTTCCATTGCTGTTGTGGAGCTCATTGTTGTTCTATGCGTAATTACGCACGGTCGTTTTTGGCACTTCAGCAAAGGCGATTAAGTTTTTTTTGCCACTGAATATCACTTCAGTTTTAGTTTCAAGTTTCCAAGCTATTTCTCAGTTCGGTCTTCTGTTGTTCACCAGCTGTTGTGCTCTGAGAAATGGGAGTATGTGAGTAGTAAGG
Source organism: Crenichthys baileyi (assembly GCA_036173005.1). NCBI lineage: Eukaryota > Metazoa > Chordata > Actinopteri > Cyprinodontiformes > Goodeidae > Crenichthys > Crenichthys baileyi. Next base: position 401,925 of record JAHHUM010002064.1, on the reverse strand, counting down.
CGGCGTTTTATTTCGTCTGTGACGTAAAGTGAACTACATTCCTCAGTAAGTGACAAGCAGGCGCCTCCCACACCTGCTGTGGCTACGCCCCCCCCCCCCCCCCAGCGCAAACCAACACACACGCACACACACCAATTTAGACAGCCATCTGTTCCGTCTGCCACTTTTCTCTCACGCTCAATCTGTGTCAATATTAAGATTTTTAGAAGTGCCAAATTTAGCCAATTCAATTCAGTCAGGCTGCATTATCAGCCATCTTTCTCCTTCTCATTTCCTCCACTGCCGGCTTGTGTAAGAGATGGACGTTATAGCGTGTGAGACGTATGTGTTGCTGAAAAAATTTTCATTCTCAAAATACAGTATAAGAATATTAGCCTTTATAAAAATAACCTAATTCACTGGGTATTTTAATATTATATTTTCGCTATATAGAATTAATATTATATTGTATCATATATTCTATCGTATAATATTAGTGTTAAACATACATACAGACATACATACATGCATACATACATACACCATATAAGGTCATTGTAATACTAAACCATTAAATAAGGGACGTTATGATTCATGCATTTGTTATTATTATTATTAATAATAATAAAATAATAATAATAATGATAATTATTATTATTATTATTATTAATAATAAACCTTTTGCGAGGTGTTTTTAAATAAATAAAACTTCCCTTTTTGTTTCCTACTCAGATTTTTAAGGGAAGTGTTTTTTAGGGGAAAAATTTAAATGACTAAAAGAGAAAAAAAAAAAAAAATTTTAGCATTGAGGTGAGTAGTCGTGTTTACATTCTGGTAAAAACCCGGGCCAGCAGTTCGAAGAATTTACGTGGGAGAGCAGAAGAAAACGTGTCTCTAGTTCCTGGGGACTTTCTACTCCCCCTGCTCTTTGTCTGTCAAACACACACATACTCTATCTCTCTCTCTCTCGCTCTCTCTCTCTCTCTCTCTCTCACACACACACACACAAACACACACACACACACACACACACACATACACACAGAAGCATGCGCCACGCCATTTTCTTACACATACACAGAAAAATACACGCAAAAATATACACACAGGCACACTGCTTCCTTATATGTACCATCCGGTAGTAAAACAGCCCCGAGGGAACGCGCTCAGTGGAAAAGCCATGACGCGGACGCGCAACCGCAGCTCCTCCTCCCCTCCCCGCGCGCTCTCTGTCACCCCTCCCAGTAGGAAGCTCAGAGCAACAGTGATGGCGTCACCTGGACACCATATTTGGAGTTGTTCCCGGTGTAAATAAGGTTACCAGGCAGCGACACGGCTGAGGTCGAGGAGTGCGAGCCTGACAGGCTGCTTTTAGGCGCCGCTTTAGGAAAATAAATCAGCTAAGATCGGCAAGTGAGCGAGGTACCACAATCTGCTGCAAAACAGAGCTTTTATAAAAGCCTTGTTTTTATCAGTGCGCAAGACAGCCATATAGCCACATTTATTTGTTTATTTTTAATTGCATGTCATTGGCGCACGTTTCAAGTTAAGGGTCTCAAACTCCAGTCTTCAGGTGCTGTTGAGTTTAGACGCATTTCTCCTTAAAATCATCATCCTAAGGAGGCTAAAATGCCTCCTCAGGATGCAGTCAAGTTCTGCAGATTCCTTTTGATGACTTAATTTTTTTAACTCAGGTGTATCGTAGCAGAGATAGATCTTAAAGTTCTTAAAGTTGCAGGATTCAAGGACTGACGTTTGAGACCCCTGTTTCATGTAGCCATATAACTAACGCTTTCCTAACACTTCTGTGGACATACAAGTCCTTTAGGGACCCCCAGGTCAGCACAGAGACTCTAAGCAGTGTTTGCCTACCCCAAATTCAGAGATTAAAAGGTAGCTATAAACTGAAAACATTTTTTTTACAGAAGTATTAAAAAAGAGGTACTTAAACTCAAACTTGGAAACAATTTTACTTTCTTAGAATGCTGCTCTCTTTTGTGTATGTGTGCTTAAATTAAGCAAACTTTGTTTGTGATTGTGGAAGTGGAGATTCTTTCCAAATGGTACATAGTTCAGAGAGACTGTCTGCGTGAAAATCAAAATGCAAAGTATGCAGATGAATTTCTTTAAAAAAATGCAAGCTTTAAAAAGCACACATTACATTGTTATACAAAAAAATACTCCAGGACTTGTCTTACATACATGCTATTGTGTGTTTTATGCTACAGCAACAAGAGCTCTAATCTTTTATGTTCTGACAATTACACTTGTTATCAGCAACACAAGCAATCATGGCCAAGTTCAGTTCAGTGTTGTAAAAAGAAAAAAAAACTTGCAACCATGGAAACCTATTAGACGACGGTACTTTTCACCCCACATATGATACAAACACAGGACTAAACTCAAACATCACATAATGTTTCAATGTCTCTGCTCAATCTTCTCTATTTATAAATGTAAAAGATTTGGACCTAATACAATTTTTTTAGAATATTCTCTTTAATCCACATTGTGAATAAAAAAAGAGGAACAGTCTTAACTGGACATGGAATGCTTCATTTTGTGCATTTCAAAATGGAAGACCTTAAAAATTGTTTTCTATAGCAGTAGTTTTTGCAATTTACATTACATGTAATGTGCATAAGCAGATATTTCACTATAGGTCTGCAGCCAACTGCTTGCCATGGAGACGTTGTTGTGTGTGTGATTATACTTACACCGCCTCTGCCAGAGGCTAAATGTGTGATGTATGAACACAGAGCAGGGTGGGGCATTTTTCTTCTCCAAGCAGCACTTGTTTCTGAAGAACAAACACTGGTTGGTAAGGCTGGGAGTTGACCTAGATGCAAAAAAAAAAGACATTTGCTGGCAGGCATTAAAGTAGGAAATAAGGGAAATAGCAAATAAAAATGACAAAGAGGATCTCTTTCAGAAACAACAGCAGAGGTCGGTTTTTTTTTCCATTAAAACTTATATTCAGTCCACCTTATTTTGATGTTTTTTAAGCAAGGGCTGTTTCAATTTTTCATTGTGCATATATTATTAATATTAATATTAAAATATAAATATAATATATATATATATATAATTAATAATAGGGGGCTTCATTTGTTTCATTAAAAAATTGTTCTAAAAAGTAAACAAAATTGTATCTTTTGTTGCAGCTGCATAATCTCACTCTAATTCTTTTTTCAATCCTTCCTTTAAATTTGATTAATTTATTTATTAGGCAAAAATTTGCATTGTTTTTTAACTAAATTAAATTAAATTAAATTAAATTGGCACAATTATTAGAACGCCTTGACAATTTCTTAACCAGCTATATAATCATGATGTGACACAGAAGCCCGTTTGTTTTTGCCATTGCCAACTAGGGTGGACGCAGACTCAAGTTTATCTTGTCACGACAAGCAATGAGCAGGACAGTAAGGGGGATTTAAAAAAAATCTTTTTTTTGTCCTATCATCACAATTGTAAAAATGTAGCGTTTGCCTAACTCTGATGAGCCATTCCATGAAGGTTGGGTGTGAAACGGAGGACAAATATGCACATCATGCCCACTGTTAAGTACGGGGAGAATCTGTCAGGCAGCTTCTTTTCCAAAGGCCCCAGGATCCTTAAGTGCAGGATTCCTAAACATTTTATAATACCATGAGATATTAAATGAAATGGCCACTGCCAGTAAATTGATAATGGGTCATCATTAGGTCTCTGGTTTATGTTTGATCCGAATACTGATCAAACATGGTTGGCTAAATGGGTTACCAGATACAAAATCAGTCTTCTAACCTGGCGGTTTTAGTCCCTAGACCTAAATCCTACAGAAAACTGGTAAGGTGAAATGAAGAGGACCTAGGACTCTAGACGATATGGAGTGCTTGTGCAAAGAGAAATGGTCCTTCTCTCTGTATGCTCCAACCTTTCGAAATGTGCTGTCCTAGAGCAAAAGAGGATTGTACAAATTATTAATGAGACCAACTATTGTGCCACCAATATTTGTTAATGAGATATAAGATTTTATTTCCCCACTCAAACCAAAATGGCTGGATTCTTATACTTATTTCAATGCGATTGTGCTACTGCAATAAAAGCTATCAATACGTCTGGCCACTAATCTATAAATAACCGTGCTATTGCTGCTGATCTAGATTGCTCAGCAATTAATGATTTTAGTTATTGTTTGTTAACACATCACCATCTAGATCCAATATTTTTTTTATTAAGGGTTTAGGTAGGAGGTAAGTAAAATTCTATGTATTGCAAGAGAATCAAGTGATGTTTTATTCCTGATTTCCAAAGCTGAAAGCGAGCAATACTCACAAGTGAGACTTAAGGGCGCCACTGCGTAACGGACCTATTTTTAGATGCATTCCTCTCTTACTGTGGTGTTATCTGCACCAGTTTCTTTTGTTATGCTATGGCCCACTTGTTCACGTCAGGTGTTGTTTTTTCCAACAGAGATGACATTCTGCCCCACTTCATAGCCATTGTTTGAGATGGCTTAGAGTTCCCTCTGACAGCGAAACTGCACAGAGCTGGACAGAAAAGAAATAAATAATATTTGTAATATAAATATGTAGGGAAAGTACATGGAAAGTAATATGTTCCATCACTTCATGTTTGTAATGGACCATACCTCAGGTATGGCTTCCTGCTTGGCTGCACATTCAGGTTTTACAACTGGCATTTTTGTTTGATCAGCAAAAGAACCGCCTCCTTTTTGTAGGTAGTTCTTATTAAGGTATGAACGGTAAATCCGCACCTTATATCCACGTGCAAAATACAGTGCCAAACATGTGGAAAAAGTTTCCGCTGTGAAACATGGCGGTTGCAACACCATGCTGAGGGGATGATTTCCGTAGCAGAGACAAGGTAGCTGGTGAGAATTAAGGTGGAAGATGAATGATGGTAAATACTAGAAGCTGTAAAATATTTTAAATTTGGACAAAAGTTCACCTTCCAACAGGAAAATGGTCCTAACCATACATCCAGAGCAACAACGGTATGATTTAGGTCATAGTCAATGTGTTAAAATGGCTCAGTCTAAGTCCTGTCCTAAATCCCATTAACAATTTGTGGAAATACTTGAAAACTGGCTTTCACAGATGCTATCTGTGCAGTCTGACAAACACTGAGGTAGTTCGCAAAGAAAAATGGGTAAAAATGTCACACTTTTAATGTGCAAAGCTGGAAGAGACGTCCTCCAAAAGAATGGAGCCATAAAAGCAACAATAAGTATTACTACAAAGTATTGACTCAGCAGAAATGACTACAAATTCATGCCACATTTTTCTGATATTTACTTATAAAACATTTTAAAAATAATGCACCACTTTATGTTGGCCAGTCACATTGACTCTCAAAAAAAATACATAAGTGTTTGGTTTTAACGTGACAAAATGTGAAAAAGTTCAAGGCAGATTCTGCAAGGCATTGAACAAGTACACAGTTGGCAAAATAAATAAATAAACACAAAAAATAGTGTGACTTCTTTTTCTGTTGTGTTTCAAATAATTTACTGTATTCCCTAAAACATAGTTCTCCAAAAAATAAGATTTTAGTAAATACTAAAGACTTATTCATCTTGAATGGATTTTTTGTCACAGAAATTTGTATCAATAAAATGCTTCAATTTTGTTTTACCGGAAGTGCAAAACCTTTAAAAAAATCTATATCGTATTTGCACAAAACTGAAAATGCTAATGTTTTTTCATTAGGCTACCTTGCTCCTGGAGGGACACTTCCCCTGGCGTATTTAATTTATTTTAAATAGCAATGACCTGCCGTGCTTAACATGAAGCTTTGAAGGCTACTCAATGGCGACATCTTCAGATAGTTACTCTGTCTGATGAAAGAAAAGCAAAACTCCTTAAGAGCAAAGGCCAGCCCCGTTAATAAGAAAGGTAAAAGGCCTGTAAATGGCCTGTACTTGTATAGCGCTTTATCCAGTCCGAGGACCCCAAAGTGCTTTACAGTACAATCAGTCACCCACCCATTCATACACTTACAGTGGTAGCTACATTGTAGCAACAGCTGCCCTGGGGCAGACTGACAGAAGTGAGGCTGCCATACAATCGGCACCACTGAGCCCTCTGACCACCATCAGCAGGCAAGACGGGTGAAGTGTCTTGCCCAAGGACACAACAACTGAGACAGACAGAGCAAGGGTTCGAACCTGCAACCCACCGATTACAGGACGAACCGCTACCACCTGAGCCATTGTCGACATTAAAAAAGTATTTTTTGATGTTATGATGATGATGTTATAAAAGGTATTCATTGCTAAAACAAGAAGCAGATTCATGGATATTTATGAAAGCGAATGTTTCTGAACTGTTGCTTTAGAAATGCATTTCTGATGTTTTGAGGACATGATCAATGTTCATAGTTGAATCCTTATATGTTTACAGGACGTTGGAATGAAAGAGGAGGAAACAGGATGAAGACAGGAAGGAAGGGGTAGGAGATAGTTAGGGTTGGATTGAAAGAATAAACCAGAGGAACAAAGAAAAATGGGTGGGACAGGATGGGAAGAAGTGCAGGAAGAAACATGCAGACAGGGAATTTGAGGATTTGCTGAGCTTGGCATTTTGCCTCCCAGTGCACTGTAAACTGATATACAGTGCATTCCAAAAGTATTAAAACCTCATGAATTTTTCACACACATTTCCCCATTGGTTCAATTAGTACAAATGTCAATGCTTTCAACTGCAATTGTATCGACAGAACAAGTGTAAGGAGAAGAATACATGTTTTTCTACATTTTCACAAAACAATCTTAAAGGTATGGTGTCAATTTATCTACCAGTTCAGCTCATCTAGAGACTGAAATTTATGTCCATTCTTCTTTGCTAAATAGCTCAGTCTGGGTCAGATTTGATTGCTTCTGTTCACATCAATTTTCAAGTCATGCCACAGATTCTTATTTGGATTTAGGTCTGGACTTTTATGGGACCATTCTCACATATCAATTTGCTTTGATCTAAACCATTCCATTGTACCTGTGGCTGTATGGTCACAGTTGTGGTCCTGTTGTAACATTCATCACAGTCTCTTTTACAATCTCCAACAGATCCTCTTCAAAGGTTACTCTGTATTTAGCTTCATCCTTCTTCCCATCAACTGACCAGCTTCCATGTTGCTTGTGAAGAAAACCATCTCTCAGAGCTTGATGCTGCCTCAGGATGGTGTGCTCAGTTTGATTTGTTAGTTTTAATTTTGATCTCAACTGACCAGAACTTCTGTCACGTGTTTGCTGTGCCCCCTACATGGCATGTGGCAAATTGCAAATAGGGCTTCTCATGACATTCTAGCAGTAATGGCTTTCTTCTCATCAGAGCTCCATAATAAAGACAAGTGTGACAGAGGAGTATAAGGGGTAAACGGAGGCTGGGTCATTTACTGTGGTGAGCAGCCAAAAGGAAAAGAGGTACAAAGAAAATTAAACTCCAAATTCTATTTAAAATTTATGAAAGAGTAGATTTCAATACCAATATTTTCACATTCTATATTTTAGGGTTCTGTAAGAGAAATACTGGCATACTTTCACAATTTAAAAAAATGGTCAGCCTCTGAGATAAATAAATAAAAATTGGCTGCCTTATTACTACAAGCACAAATACTATTACACAGGCACTTGGTATTAATGTTGTATTTAAATTATAAATGTGTCCAGGTTAACTATGCCACATTCTGTTTTTTTTAATAATTAAATTTCAAATAATTAATTTGTTATTGTTTTATTTTCTTACTTTTATTGTAGTTTTTATCCAAAGTCGCATATTTGCTAAAGCAAAGGGCGGTACCATTAACCTGAGTGAACCAGCACCAAGACGTCATTCTGTTACGTAGGTGCGAGTAATTTACATTTACGTGTCGGGGACGTCTGCATGTGCATCATCCGTGCGCATGCGCTAAGCATTCAGAGGAAGGGAGCAATGTCGGTAGATGATCCGTTTTTCGTTGTAAAGGGGTGAGAAATAAACCGAAATGCCCATTTTGCTTTAAATGCGTTTAGTTACAAATCTATAATATTAGCAATCAACCACACAAAGATTTTTTGGTTACTTTTAATGAAGTTATGCCAGAAGAGTTAGCTCGGCGGCTAGCTGTAGCTAGCTAGCATGTATAAATACGGTGGTGCAGGGGTGGTTATTCTGTTTATGTTTGTGAATATTATTAAAAGACATGCTTGAAAAACCTTGATTCATTTTCGTTTCCATTGGCTTTAGCCGAACATATCCATGCTGCTTTGAGTGAGTGTAGAGGCGAATCTGTACACAGCCAAGTGTCTCTGAAGGTTGCAGCTAATCAGCTGCTAGGTTCCGCATTGTAATGTTTGTTTTATGTGTCTTTGGTTTCCAGGGAGGTGCAGAAGGCCCTTTCTCGTGCCCGTGGTCTGTTTGATAGATGGGAGGAACTGTTACAGGAGGGGACACAGGTGAGCTCTGGATCTTCTTGCTTGGGGGTTATTCGACAGCCACACTTTTCTTAAGAAGAAACTCACTCACTTAAAACCCGGTGGGCCAAGCCAGGGTTTTATACGGTCAAGAATTACAACGAGAAAATGAGCTAATTGGCAGAGGCCCTTTGCACAAAACGCAAAAGGAACAGAAATACACGAGTAAACGCGGTATTAAGTAAATATAAAAGATCCAAGAGTTTTTTGTGTTTTTTTTTTACAGAGGGGAAACTCTGTGAAAACAACTACGATGCCTTGCAAAAGTATTCATACAAATAAAACTTCTTCATACTGCAAACATTAACTTTAATGACTTTAAATTGCATTTCATGTGATAGACCAATACAAAGCAGCAAATAATTGTGAATTGGAAGGAAAAGCATACATGAACTTCAAAATTTCTTTTAGATAAAACTCTGAGGTGTATTTTATTCAGTCCCCCTAACTTAATGCTTTATAGAACTAACTTTTGTTACAATTACAGCTTTAAGTGATTTAATACATAGAGGATTGTGGTTTGAAAGAGACAAAATGAGAAAATGTTGAAGGGGTATGAATATCTTTGCAAAGTACCGTAAGTGACTAAGTGTTCAGTTTGTGTTTTTTACATGTTTTCATCAGTTTTCAGTGTCTGTGATTGTGCTCTTTGTTTTTTCACTATGGTCAGTCAAAACTCAAAGATGGTCCGAGATCTTGAAACCACTCGGAGGAATGCATGCAGAGTATCTTAGTGAATATATCCTTTTCCAAAAACGGATTCTGAGTGGTTGAACAGTGTGTAGCTGTTTGGTTGGTGAGTGTATGTGTCTGTGGTCTCAGGTAAGTCGGGATGAGCTGGACTGGAGTGCCAATGAGCTGAGGAACTGTCTAAGAGCCATCGACTGGGACCTGGAGGACCTCAGTGAAACTATCAGTATCCTTTAAATACAGACCAGTCTCACACACTAATCCCACTGATCTTGTGGTTTGTACAAGCATCAGTATTTGTGTCATTTATTCACTTTATCCTGGTAATTTTTTTCTTTTTCATTGATTGTATTAACTTAAAAAAAAAACACTTATGCACAGTAATAAACCAAAGATCTGAGATACCAAAGGAAAGATATCAGTTTGGGAAAATAATATAAATAAGGCAGAATATGCAACAAGAAGTAGAAACAATGCATTTAATGAGGAAACTCACAACTACCCGTAAACCTGCAGTTCAGTTTATTTTAACACAGAAATAATGCTCGTCCTGCATTGTTTGCTTTATAAATGTTTGTATATAAAACCCCAACTATGTCAGCTGGTTTACGTGCTTTGCTGTATGTTGTTGTTTAAGGTAATATGTTGGAATTTTTGCACTTTTGACATTTTTAATTGGACTTTAACTGGATCAGGCATTGTGGAGTCAAACCCAGGGAAGTTCAAGCTGGGTGAAAATGAACTTCAGGAGAGGAGAGGCTTTGTGGAGCGAACCAGGAAGTCTGTTCAGGTAACTTCATCTCTACAGATTTATTTTTGGTTCATGCATTTTTTTTTTCTATCATTATTCAAGTGTCTGTACATGATCGGCTGTACAAATGAATGCAACTACAGCCTAGATTGTTAATAAAAGTATAGATAGATGGATAGATCTATATATAATGTTCTTCATTGTCTTCTATATCACCTGGGTGTGCCTCAAAGTAAACTGAACTCATTAATTTTGCATTAAACAAAAGTTACCTTCTGTTTCATTTTCTCATGCCTCCATTATTTTGCCTGTATGTGCAAACTTGCAGTAGACGGTCACATGCCATAGGTCACTATGTCGGAAGAGAGAGCTGCGCAAACAATGCAAGCTGCAATCTGACCATGGAAGTGTTACTGAAAAAACGGCCTTCGCGTGTTAATATCGATACACGGCGCTTTGTTTGTTTTCACAGCTATTGAGACACTCTTCACTTAAATGAAAACGAGTCATTGACTAAGGAGTCAGTTTCTAGCACCACTCAAAAGGAAAGGTAGCATTTCTAAAATAGATCTGAGGAGAACTAAGTCATTTGAGTCAAACAAAAGAAGTTTGGTGAGAGGCAGTAAAACACCTTTTGAATTTTCTGATTAGTTGACTGATGATTGCAGGTAAGCAACAAAGAGAACAATCATCGGTGAAGCTGTGCGAACTCAGGCAAGCTTTGAAAATGCTTCGTGTTGCTATTTGTGGAATAACAGATATAAAATGTTTGTTTGCAGGAGATGAAAGATCACTTGTCCAGCCCCTCTGCTGTGGCTCAGGCAGAGAAAAAGAACAGGCAGGTCAGCGCTCCCTTTTAAACTCAAAATAATCCACAGATTTACAAACAGCACCTTCACAAACTTACCTTCTAAGATGCACATGTGTTGTTGTTTTTATGTATTTGTATCTTACATGTTTGTCCTGGGCATGCTGGCTTTAAAGGAACAGGACCGGTCGACTGGGTTGGAGGCTCATCTGGTGTCGGCCAACTCCAGGTACATTCAGGAGCAGCAGGAGCAGCAGCAGGTAAAAAAAAGAGGCTGAATTGATACGCAGGCAAACTGAAAGGTGGGTGGAAGGAAATATTTGAAGCAAGAATTAGATGCAGACCAGAGATGGGAGGGGCGATTAAAAGTAGGGCAACAAAGTTCAAGGATGAGCAAAAGTTTCTATCAGGTTTATGGCTTCTATAATAATAAACAGGCTGGGAAAGAGAAGCAGCCACCATTTGTTTAAAGACACTTTTTTTCTCATATTTGTGTTGGTTACGCAGAAAATATAATTAAGCTTTGGTTTGTTTCTAAAATAGGTAATCCCAATAAAGATTTTTTTCACAGAGTATATTAAAGGGCCTAATTAATGTTGACATGCAATTCTATTATAAAATGTATATTAAAATATGCCAGGGGTATGAAATGAATAATTTTGGGCTTAACTTTAAGAGGAGTGGCCACAATTCCCACTGAACTGAAGCGATGTTGGTAAAATGAGAGGGCGGAAACTCCTGAGCATTGATGTGGGAGACAGAAAGGGTCACTCTGAAGACAGTTGCTTCTAGTTATTCCTGCATAAGGAGGTTCTACAAAAATATCTCGAGTTGGACCTAGTTTTTCTTAACAAATGATGATTTAAGTCAGTGGTCAGCAACCTTCACCATCCAAAGAGCCATGTCTGTCTCATGTCTTGCCAAATGAATTTTGTCCAGAGCCACAAAGAAAGTTGTTCCGCCCTTTGAAAAAGTAGTGGATCAGTGTGTTCTAAAGTAGAATATTTGTGTTTTTAATAATTAAACCAAGAAAAAAGCTATTTTACATCTAATATTAGATTTTAGAATAAAGAACAAAATCTAACTTTTTTCAAAATGAGAATAAATGCATTTTATTGAATTCTATGTTTATGTGCTATTAAACACAGTTTGTGACTTAATAAAAAATGTTAATCGCACCACTAATTTAGTTTTGTTGTAGAAGTACTATGCTTTAGTTACCTAAAGCAAGCCATTTTCATTAGCTTTGTATTTAAAAACATTGCTTGGTTTTTTTCTTTGGCCAAAGTTGTTTAGAGTCAATATGGGGGCCCCATAAGGGCCACGAACGGCTCCAGAGCCGCAGGTTGCGAAGCCCTGATTTACGTTATGTGTCGTATACTGTTGGTCTGTTGGTTTTAATCCATTTTTGTGCCGTTACATGTGAAACTTGGAAGCTGGTGTGAGGTTTACTCTTTTAACTACAACATCACATGCAGTATTTCTTGTAAAAGGCAACTTGATAAAAGGAAAAAGCCAAGGATTGCGATTGTTGTAATGTTTTCGTACTAAGAGAGATGGGTGGAGATGTTATTAAGCCTAACATGGAGAAAAAAAGATGAGTAAAGGACGTTGGACTCGCTGTGCAGGTTCAAGATCTGTCTCTGCTTTCATGCTGTGAAAGAAGTGAAGGATTCCTTTCAGCGTCAGACTAAATGAGTTGCTGGGGTTTTTTTTTTATTGCTTCCTGTGGTGTGGGTTGACAGGAGAGTTTAATGATGAGGCAGTGTGTCGTCACACATCCTGTCAAGCTGTAGTAAAGTCGGAAATGAATTAGAAAAAAGCTGCTTGTTCTTTACCTACGTTGCACAAAATGTGATGACTGTGATGAGATTGCTGGAAAGAGTTAAATTACACAGAAAATTGTATGAAAGATTTAGCATTTAAGAGTCTGTAAATGTTCTTAAGAACACTAGAAGTTCTAACCTAACCCCAATTACAGATTTTATTGCTTTTGGGGGGAAAAAACAGCTTATGTTTTATGAATTCTTAGTTTATAGTTATGGGTGATTTTTGGATACAGTGACCACAGAAGGTTGCTAAAGTAAACATCCAGAAAGCAGATGTTAGTCAGTGATGGGACTGAAACATGTCTGTGTGTAGCTGATCATGCAGGAGCAGGATGAGCAGCTGGAGTTGGTGTCCGGGAGCATCAGAGTCCTCAAAGACATGTCTGGACGTATCGGAGACGAGCTCGATGAGCAGGCCGTGTGAGTATTCATGCTTACTGAATTTACACCTCTAAGATGGTGCAAAGGTCCTTGAAGTAAGGCTTAAATAGAAATCATTCATTCATTCATCTTCTATACCACTTATTCCATACTGGGTCACGGGGGAGCTGGTGCCTACATCCATCAGTCTACGGGCGAGAGGCGGGTGGGTGAGAACCCACGCATGCCCGGCCAGGAGTCGAACCCAGGACCTTCTTGCTGCAAGGAAACCGTGCTACCAACTGCGCCACCGTGCAGCCCTAAATTAAATTTAAATCAATTTTAACAAAATAATAGCCAGTTACAAGGTATTGTGATTTATTTCTTTTTTTCCCCCAATAAGAGGTTTTGTCTTGTCCATCCGTCCATCCATGTCTTCCGCTTATCTGGGGTCGGGTCGCGGGGGCAGCAGCCTAAGCAGAGAGACCCAGACTTCCCTCTCTCCAGCCACTTGGGTCGTCCAGCGGAATCCCAAGGTGTTCCCAGGTCAACCGAGAAACATAGTCCCTCCAGCGTGTCCTGGGTCTTCCTCTGGGCCTCCTCCCGGTGGGACGTGCCTGGAACACGTCCTAACCAGATGCCCGAGCCACATCAACTGGCTCTTCTCGAGGTGGAGAAGCAGTGGCTCTACTCTAAGTCCCTCCCGGATGACCAAGCTTCTCACCCTATCTCTAAGGGAGAGCCCAGACACCCTGCGGAGGAAACTTATTTCAGCCGCTTGTATCTGGGATCTCGTTCTTTCGGTCATGACCCAAAGTTCATGGCCATAGATGAGTAAATCAAGAGCGTACGTACGTATTAATTCTATTAATATTCCTTATTTCTCTTTGAATAAAATAAAACAATTTTGGGACACACCAAGATGAATATCCTGAGTTTTCCTCAGGAAACTGTTTGAAGAGATGGTTCACTAAACATCACCTCCATCAATCAGAGATATTTCAACTTTATACAGCTATTTCCTGCCTGTTTCAGCAGATTATGTTTTCTCTTTAATAGCAGCCCAATAGTCTCTGAAAACTGAGCTGGCGAGGTAATATCTTTACAGTAAAATAAAACAAGGATTTTCCCAAAAACTGCCCTCTAAATCCATCTGCATCACTAACAATCCACATGTCTGCCAGTGTTTGGAGCACAGGTGTCTGTAGACACAAAAACCACAGGAAAAACAGTTATAGCGTGTCCCATTTTTATTTGTTGTGCATACAAGACAGAGTATAGGTCAGTCACTTTCTTCTCCTTTGCTCACCTGCTAATGTAATTTGCACCGATGCCATTTTGAAATTAGTACCAGCAGTGTCCACCTTAATATTTGAGGAGAACCCTCTTTTTTTACTTATATGTTGTAAAGAGTTTAATCGTTCCTTCATGTATTTTCACTATAAAGGAGCCTTTGGCAGTCTTCCTGCTGTGATTTATATCAAGAGCAGAGGTGAAATCTTTTGAGATTTCCAAAAGGCTGCCAATATTTTCTAATCCAACATGATCAGTAATAGATGGAAATTGACTCATAAGGATAAAACTGCAACTTTGCTGTAATATGTAATAACCTCCACACTGAATGTTGAAGCAGTGCGTTCTGTTAGGATATAAGAATGAGGCGTTCCCTGTTTGGGAAACATGTTTGAGATCATAGTTTCCAACCAGTCGATCACCTATCCTTACCGGTCAGGTTTAAATTTGCCCCATTCTGCTCACAAATTGATTTCTTTGTGTATCTGTAAAATGCTGAGTCCTTTCGTATATAAATGGTTTTACATTATTTGATCCACACAGATGGATACTTGTTGCAAAGGTTTGCTTGATCTCAGAATGAGCTTTACTTGTTTTCTCCAGTTTCATAGCGTGTGGTTTGGTTTGTTTATTTGGTCTCTTCTTGTTTTAGCATGTTGGGGGATTTTGGAGATGAGATGGACCAGACATCCTCCCGCATGGATTCGGTCCTGAAGAAGCTAGAGAAAGTTTCTCACATGACCAGCAGTAAGTAAACGCATAAGCAGTTACAGGTCGGCTTTATTGGGCATGTTCTTGTGATCATCCACATATGAAAAAACTGCAATTGGACTCCTTTTCCATTACTGGATGGAGAGAGGGAGGAAGGAAAAAACACAAGGAAGGAAGGAAAAACACAAGTGGAAAAAGGAGGGAGGGAAGGAAGGAAGGAAAAACACAAGCAGGAATAGGAAGGAGATAAGGAATAGTCTGGGAATACATTTTTCATACTCTATTTATTCATCATAGCCAGACCTGTAAAACATTCGAATTTAATTTCATACTTTTCTAGACTGCGTAGGAATCATGTCTTTCTGTCACAAGAGGACAAGATAATTTTGAAGAAAATAAATTTGTAATATCAGCAGTTTTGCTTCAGTAGATTCTGTCTGCTGCACCCTCCAGGTCAGAGACAGTGGTGTGCCATCGGCGTGCTGGTCGTCATCATGATTGTCGTCCTCATCCTCTTTTTTGCTCTTTGAAGACCTCTGACCTCTTGATGATGTTCAGCTGCTCCTCCCTGTCAGGATGAATGGGCAGAAACAGATGGAAAGAAGGAGGTCTCCTCCTTCCCCCTTCAGTCACTCCCTTTACTCACACTGAGGAGAACATGGCGACCTGCAGAGAAAGGTTTGGACGTGATCGTCTGGTGGGAAGAAGAAAAGCAGGTGTCTCTCAGCAGCAGAACTTGACTAGAGAGAAAGCTGATGGTTTTATCTTTTTTGTATTTGAGCATTGCAGTTATTGTTGGAAATGATGGTACTTGATGGGGAGAAATGTTGGGCTAAAACACAAATCTGCACATTTTCTTGCTTCCTAGAGATTATTTACATCAGTTACTAAGAACAGTGGGGTTTAAAAAATACACTCACAAGTAATTAATCAAAATAAAATGGTAAGCACCATGAAACATGCCATTCTATCAAAGGAGGTTTTATAGATAAAAAGTACTTTCAGATCATATGTTTTGAATATTAAATTCATAAAATCTATCTGCTTGTGTTTTAACCCAACGCAAAAAAGGTTTCACTGGCTCGACGAGTGGTGGGCTGTTGCCTTAAATATATTTTTATACAATATTTAAACCGTGCACTATGTTCATGCGCCTACCTGCCAGTTAAAACAAAGAATACCTTTCCTACAGATTATCAGTAAAAAAAACAACTATTGGGGCAGCCTCAGGCAGTTGTTTTTCTAGTCCAACACGTCTGACAACTCCGTTGAGGAGGAAGTCTTAGTCATAACTGAAAACAGTGATCTGTGTGGACAAAACATCAGACATCCATCCCTGTTATAGATGCAGTTCGAGCTTTTTCAAAGAACGTACAGATTCTTGCAGAAAACAGTTCATTTTTCACCCTGAAAAAGATCAGGTTAAACCAGGTGGGCAGCAACCTGCCTCTGTATGCCGTCAGACGTTAAACTGTGTGATTGGCTGGGGCTTTGTTACTCTCGCTGGCAGATGAGAGATGGCCTTGGCTCGGAGCGAATGGGTTTGCCTCTTTTATTTAAAAGCATCTGCTAATGAGGAGAAATAGTTGCTGGGCAAGATGTTTCTTTGTTTGGCCCAGAGTTAGGCTTACAGCTCCCTCTGCTGGATGCTGCGGGTTATGTCCTTTATTTGTCAGGCAACACTAAAGAGCTGTATCATAACCACAATGCTTTAATTCGTATGTTTGTGTTTAAGTACATTCATATTACTGTACCAAGGTTTTCTATTGGCTCAATTTTTGCTCTTAACTCGTTGTAATCCAAATATCTTAATTCAAACAGTTGATTTGGGATCCATTTGGAGGAAAAACAAACTTACCTTTGTCTTTAAATTGGGTCAAATTAAGGATTCATTATTTTCCGTAAAGTTGGTCCTTGAAGATAAAAGCCTCCTTCCTGCCAGAGCCAAGTGAGGATTATTCCTCTTGGGACGTGTGCTTTTAATGTGCTTTTTACATATTTAAGCCATTATGGTTCAGTGGAAAGACACTGACAAACAGATTTTTTAAAACCCCTCAGAACGTTTTCCACTTCTGTGTCACTGTTAACATCTCTCGGAGTAAACTGGAGGTTGGTAACGATTAAAGTATCAGTAACTTTTTAACAACTGCTTTTTGCTGCTGAGCTTGAGGCACAAATCTGTGTATATTTCAACATCTGATTTCACTGTACTATCCTGTAAAAACACAGAAGTATTAAGATAAAACGGAATACAATTATTTGCTAATCGTGTTCAACTTACATGCAATTGAATAAATTGCAAAGACAAGATATTTAATGTTCAAACTGATAAATTCATAGGTTTTTTTTTTTGGCAAAAATTTCAATTCTTTTTTTAAATTTTATGTTTTCCCCCCTTCCCAAAAATTTGAAGGCCCCCGGGTTTTTCTTGTTTCCCACTGTTTTTTACTTCCCCCTTTTCCTTTTAAAACAACCCCCGTTTATGCTTTTTGGGAACTGAGAAAAACAAATTTTTTGGGGCCGTTGGGAAAGTTCTTTCCCATTCGGGGTTGTTTTAACACCCTCAGTTTGCTCAACAGTCCAGGGTCGCCGTTGAAATTTTTTTGCTTCATAATGTGCCACATTGGGGGACAGGTCGGAAACTTCGGGCCTTTGCCCTTTAATACAAACGTTTTTTAATATTTTCCTCCGGGCATTTTGTTCCCCAACAGTGGTAAACCCCCGCCCCATTCTTGCTTTTTTGAACGTTGAGGCTTTTCGGGGGTTTCTCCTTTATCCCCAATAAAATGACAAAACGCCTTTTTTCCCCCAATTTAACCCCTTTGTTCCCCCGGGTGGGAAACAGGGGGGAACCCCAACCCAAACGGGTTTTGTTTTTTTGAGAAAAAAATTCCCCATTTTCCCTCGGGTTTTTTGTTGACCCCTGCCCCCAAGCATTTTGGGCCAAAAAAAAAAAAAGGTTTACCATTTAAACCCCTTTAAACACATTAAAAAAATGTCGGGGGCCCGTTTAAAAATTCTTTTGGGCCTAGGGGTTTAAAACCTTGAATTCGCAAATCATTGTATTCAGTTTTTTTTTTTTTTTATTTACGTTTTACACCCGGCACCCCCAAAACTTCATTGGGGAACGGGGTTATTAAAATAGGGTTCCTTTTTTTGTTCAGGGATTTTTTTCCAAACCAAAACCTCAAAACTTTAGAACAAAAATTTTGTTTTTTGTGAAAATTTTACTTTATCAAATTTCAATGAAAAACTTTTTTTTCAGTAAAGGGTTTTATCATTGTGTTTCCATTTTTGTGGACCAATTCGGGGCAAAAAAACTGGTATAATTTTTTTTTTTTTTCCCTGTACATTTTTAACTTGGGGCTCCCTTTTTTTACATTGTTTAAAATTTTTTTTTGGCCAGCTTGTCCTTTCTAAATCCAAAAAAACCGGGAGCTTGTCTGTTGGGGCTTTTTTCGGTTTGTAATTTGTTTTATTAAATTTATTCTTCAGGAAGTAATCAAAGCCAATTGGGAGAAACCTTTGTAAAATGGATTTGACCTTTTGTGTTTGAATAAATCCCAGTATTTTTGGCCCTCTCAAAACTGTGAGTTTTCTTTTTTTTTAAATAAAATCCCAAAGGGTTTTAATCATTTTTCTTAAAAAATGTTGCAAAAAAGTATTTTTTAATTTAAGGGGAAACTCAAAAAAATTCAAACTTAAATCAGGGCCTTTCTCTAGAGAGTGGAACCACCCCAAGGTAAATTAAAATTTATTGAGGGGGGAATGGGGGCGAAAGTGGGGGTTTTCCCCCCGGGGCCCTGGTCAACCATAAATTGGGTTCTGAAAAAAAACCCCCGCCCTCAGGGGCTGAACGGGGTTATTTAATGTTTTAAAAGGGGCGCATAGGGGCCTGCCCCCGGCCCAAAAAAGGGGAACAAAAAACCCCACTTTTTCCCATTTTGCGGGATAAAACACCCAAAAAAGGGTCTTATTTTGTATACCCTTTTAAAAGCAAAAAAACATGTTTTAAATTTTAAAACCCCCAGAAAACCCACCTTTTTGATTGAAAGTAAATTTTTGGGATATTTCACTTTTTATTGTTTTTCCTTTAAATTTTTTTCTTTTTTTATTTTCACAAGGAAAATTGAAAACATTTTGTGTTTTTTAAAACTTTTTTTGGGTCATAAACCTAAAAATTTGTAAAAATTCTTTAGGGGAAAAATTAAAAAATGTCCCTTTCTCTTAAAGAATGTGTGTAATGGTTGAACTATAAAAATCTGCATTGAATAATTCCTTAAAAATCTTATACATCCAGTCAAACCAGATATTTACATAAACGTACACCCGCCCAAACAGTAACATTGAATCGGACTAAAACTGTTCTGCTCTAGGTCAGCTAGGATTACCAAAATCATTTTTATTTGCCATATGCTAGAATGATGCTCCAAATTCAAAAATGTACAAAAACTAAAATTACTGTGCTTTTAAACAATTTAGGAAAGCTCTGATGATGCGATGATTCTGTGAGTTTTACACTATTTGAACTACATAGAGTTGCAGGCTGATTGTTTTTTAATAATTATTATTAATAAACATAATTATTAATAAACACTCCTACCAGTTTCTGGCCGAAGCTGGTAGGAGTGTTTATTATCCACAGTGAAACGAGTCCTTGAAAATGAGCTGAAACGCCACTGAGAAGAAGAAGCCAAAGTTTAGAAAAGGGGTTATTTTGGCCTTTAGCAAATACAAAATTGTTTCATGATCCTAACTGACCTAAAATAGACATTTAGTCTGATTTAATGCCAGACAGTTTTTTTTTTAAACGTATATAAACACCTACATTAAAAACAGTTTGAACATTTTCTTTCCTGAATGGTGCCAAACGCTGTTGTTAGATGTGACGTTATAATCCCGTGTTCTGGTTGTCACCAAACAAAATGCTTTTCACATTTTTATTGTCTTAAACCCTGATATCTTTAAAAATGATGGTGACACACAGAAGGATTTTTGCAGCCCAAGCAGAGCACAAACTGTTGCGACCATTTTTGGAACCTGTTTAACCTTTGACCTACTCCTTAACATTTATTATTTTCCTTAAATTCATGGTGCCACAAAAAAAGGTATATTTTTCCTGCTGGTTTTATGATTCCTTTTAAAATATCCCGAAGGCTTCACTGGATAATTGGGAATTAACACAAGGAAAACAGAAAGAAACAACTCATCAGTTCAGTCTTGTTTTATTACAAATCTTTTATTAGGATATCCATATTTGTCCTCATTTTTAATCATCAGTCTGGTTTCTTTATCTTTTTACAGTAGTTAATGTGCAATCATCTTTATTTCTGGGTCACAGTTAGGAATTCACAAAGTTTATTGGCACTTTGAACACTTGAGGGAAACACGGGCAGGGGGCAGGGCAAAGGGGGGCCAGTGGAGGTGGGTAGGTGCAAGGACAGGGTTGAGGGTAAGAGGTCTTGGGGTGTTTGTGTGGAGTGGGGTGAGGTCGGGTGTATTCTTTGACATCAGTGGATGCTACTGCATTATTTTGTGTTTATCCTTTTTTTTTTTTTAAACCTTCAAAAAGCTTTTTTCACCTTTTCATTTATCCAAGTTATGAAGAGTAATAAAGAATAATACCTCATGCTGCAAGTGCACACCTAACAATCAAACTTTGATAGTGCTTCTATTTTGTAATGTACAGTTCATATATTTATATATTTATAATGGAAACTGAGGAAAGAAGTTACACAAGGTATCTTCGCCCAACTACACCAGAGACAAGGAAGAGGAGGATTTAAAAACAACAAAAAAAGCTTGTTGACGGTTGCTATGATCAGGTGGAAGCCCCGCCCATTCCCCTGCTCTGTTAGGATGATTCTGAGGTAAGACAGTTGACGTGAACTCGCGGCTTGCGTCCCGTTTCTGTAAAAGCCCTGCACTGTGTGTGTTTGTGTGTTCAAAAATGGTCTGAGAGCGCCCTGCTGAGGCTCGCCCGTGTGTGTGTGTGTGTGTGTGTGTGTGTGTGTGTATATATATACACACACACATATATAAACGGCAGCCACAGCAGTTCAGAAGCTGCTTGCAGAGCTCAGATTAAAGTCTGCTATGGCTGAGAGCTCCAGAGGTAAACTGGTGATTTTTTTTTTTTTTCCCTTAAACTGTATCAGTGACACAATAACGCATGCACACACACACGTGTGCAGGTGTGTGGGTGAGCGTCTGCATCTCAGAGGTTTTCCCGTTTTTTTTAAGTTTTTTTTTTTATGTATACATATACAGTGTATAGAGCTTTCTATATAGAAGTGTGTGTTTTGTCTCTGGTGTGCGGGGATTAGCATGACTAAGTAGACGTGGATAAAAACACCACTGATGAGAAGGAAACAAAAGAAAGTTTTGAAGATTCAGGAGTGCGATAGGTGGATGGCGGTGGTCATAGCAGAACCGCTGAGGAAGATGAAGACATGGAAGAAGACTCTGAGAGTGAGAAGGATAGAGAGGAAGGGATAAACTGTAAAGGCCTTGCCTAAGTATTGCCATCTTGATTCAAGAAGGTCTTGCATTTCCTTCCTGCCCTCGTCTGTTCTCAAGATGAGCCAGTTGTTTTACGCACACCATCGCTGACTTTCCTTGTGGTTTTCAGCTGAGTTCCCACATGGGAAAAATTCACCCCATGTTTCTGTGAATTAAACTGGGATCAAGTGTTGAAAACATGTCTTTGTTGGAAACCTTCCAGCTTTTCATTGCTTGTCCTAATTTGTAACTTTCTGTGTGTTTTCAAGGTAAGCCTTGGCTTTTTGACAGTAAAGCCCACTGGAATGTCACTTCTAATCTGTTGAGTCAGTGTCAGAAATAGAGATGAATCCAGAAAATTATGCCATCTGAGCCTCACCTAATTTTCCTAAGATCAGTTTAAAGCAAAAGAAGGTGTTAGCTATTTGGAGGCTTCATGTCAATTCACCTCTTTGCCATGTATCCACCCATCACTGTTTTCTCCCTTTTTGCCCAATATTCTACCCATAAACTAATCACCACATTAAGATGAAAAACCTTCTTAGTCTGTAAATATGCTCTATCCAAAACAACTCTACTGGCTTCACCTTCTGTATAAAATTTCCTATTAAGCTCCTTTTGCTATTTGATTATTAATCAGTTAGCAAAATAATCGTTAGTTGCAGCCCTAATTGGAGTGATCTGAGTTTTCTGTGACCATACGAAGCATCTTGTAACAGAGCGCTGCCTCTAAACCACCTGATTCTGTGCACTGCTATTCAGCTGGCTACAAAAGAAAGCTGAAACACTTTCCCTTTTCCTGTAAAAAAATTTAAAAAGATTTGCAAATATTTTCGGTCGCAAAAAAACATGGGAAGTCGTGGTGTGAAAGCCGAAGGAGCCGTGCTCTTACAATTAACCAGCTAAAAGCTGTAATACTTGGTGCTATGAGCAATTGAGAACCACCACTAAACTGATTGCTGATTCTATGTTTATACTTAAATCTATGTATCAGAACTCAAAATAACTATAAATGTTAATTATTTTAGCAACAGTTGAAATAATCTTTGCGTTTC